>CM028358.1:46161093-46406051 GCA_016618105.1 Dendrobium huoshanense | reverse complement strand
AATTACTATTTAATATTATATTAATTATTTAAAATTCAAACTTTTTTTTTGAAATAACCTAGATCAATGGGTTCTCAACTCTTTAAGACTTATTTAATAATATCTTCAATGATCTTACTTTAAAATATACTCTTTATATATTTTAGATATTAGACATTTATGTATATAAAAAAAAATAATATTTAAAGATTAATGTATATCTAAAGTTTTGATTATTTGAGAGACCTCCTTTGAAAGTTTAAGTGTAGATGGATCATGCTTGAATGGAAATTATGGGGATTGAGTAGTGCATAGTTGTATCTTGACTATTCATTAATCAAGGTTCTAGTTAAATTAATTTTGATAATTCTTTTTGGCATGCTTAGGTTATACACACACAACTTAGCCTAGACTCTCCTAGATCTAAGGATTTGTTTGATTGTGTGTTTGGCTATATGTTAAGTCAGGGTTTAGAGCAAAATATCGATTTGAACCCATCAAACCTAGTGTCATTAAGGACAAAAATTAAGGACATATTTAGGAAACTTAGAAGTTTTTTTTTTAATTAAGATACATATTCTTATGACTAGAATTTTCAAATACTTGAACCTAGTGACATGCACAGCCCCAGGAGAACTCTCACTGGTTTTGGAAATCATTTAGACCTTAATTAATTTTCTTAAGTTTAAGTCTTAATTAAGCCATTAACCTTCCAGAAAATCTAATAATCCATTTTTAAACCCAAAAAATATGTTTAACCCCTCTAACTGACCAGAATTAAACCTTAACCCATGAAAATTAAAACCAAATTATTTGACAGCAATTTGAACCTTAATTTAATTTTTAGTAAAAATCAATATTTAATTCATTTAATTAATTAAAAAATATTAAAATTCCGGAAATTTCCAAAACACTTGGAAATCTCTCCTTAGGTCATTTCTGACCTTTGAGTTGATTTCAAGGAGTTTGGGACTCATTTGGAGAAAAAATCATAAAATGGCCCTCTAATTAAGTAATTTTCAAAAATTCCATAATACCCCAACTTCAAACATTCATTAACTAATTCCAGAAAAATCCAAATCACCCAAACTCACTTGCATTCAATTCCTAATAAGGTCTAATATTTATTCAAAATATTAAATTCCAGAAATTTGCAATATTTTAAAAAAAATCACAAATTGTCAACCGTAGTCAAAACTAGTTCAAAATTTCAAACCTTTGTAATAAAATGCAGAAAATCCGATTTCAACGTACTTACTGTCTAACTGATCGTAGTAAGGTCTAGTATTTTAATAAAATACAAACATTCCAGAATTTGAGCTTAATCAAAAAGTCAATTTTCAACCCTTTAATCAATTCATTAAAATATTCTAAAAATTCATAAGAGCTCAAATCATTCTAAAACTCAGAAAATATTGGTTTAATTCTTAAAACACTTAACAATCCTTTAAAACACAACAACCACCCTAAAGTTGAAGTTTATTGGCTGGACTACTCCGGGCTGCGGGGCTAAGTGTCCTAAGGAGGCTGGTTCCCTCGAGCCTGGTGGCACAACGCCACGAATGAATTCAAAGGGTGTCAAACCTTAAAATGGATTAATTCTTAATTATTCAACATTTTTAAAAATCTCTAATTCAATCACATTATTTGGTTTATCGGCTGGACTACTCCGGCTGCGGGCTAAGTGTCCTAAGGAGGCTGGTTCCTCGAGCCTGGTGGCACAATGCCACGAATCAATTAATGGCAAACTTAAATTAATCAAGCTTAAAAATCAGCAACCACTCCCTTTAATATCAATCCACTCCTTTAATTCTAACCAATTTAAATTACTTAATCAACCCGATTGCTACTACTGGGTAACCCAGGCCTACGAGGGCTATTAGCTTAGCCCAAGGAAGGTGAAATAAACTTCACGGCCTCGGTGTGAACAAAGGTAGCAATCAATTAACTTTTAAAATATTTTTAATTAAATTCCTAATTTATTAATCTTGAATTTTAATCTAAATTCCCTCCTAAGCCTTAACAAACTCAAACTTTTAGACAACTTCATTAATAACTACTTTAGGATCTATCCAGCCACACGACCTTTTTCACACTTTAGATGATGTGCTAGGACAACCAACTCTAGATCTAGGTTAGGCCGGTGTGACTTTACTGTTGTGTGCCGATTTTCGTAGTTTTCACTGCATGTTGTGGATGAAATTGCTTTGCTGTGTCTGCTTACTTTTTCTGTACTCTGTGGATGGATTGATGTGTTTGGCGACTAGATTACCCTTAGGTTAGGTACGATCTGGATGTTGACACAGTTTTCTGCAGGTTGCCACGCTCATGCAGGGCAATATAAAAAAGGGGGCAAAATAAAAAAATGCATAAATATTATAAACTCTTTGCACAGGTGCTTCAGCTGCTAAAGCCCCCAAATAAAAGAGCGTGGCCAGTGTGTTTACTTTCTTTTCTGCTCATATACAACTGCTTGGGATAACTGTTTTTTTTTATATATTAATTGCTTAGGATAACCCTGCAGGTGAGTCTAGATTTTTATTTTGATATCAATGTAATTTGTGCAAGTGTCAAGTGTTGTGAAAGTTTATTTTGAGTTGGGATACATAGATCCAAAGCTTGGATTCCAAAGAGGAAAGGATACCCCTTTGGGGAACACTCCTTTTCCATTTGGAAATCCAAATTTGGATCATACCTTTCCTTACCCAAAGAGGAAAGAGTGGCCTTCCCCTTGAGGGAAGTGCCCTCTTGTTCATTTGGGTAATCCACTACACGAAGATTCCAAGAAGATTGAAGAAAAGGAGTCCAAAGAAGAATGAAATTGAAGATTTGAAGACTTGAAGATTGAGAGTATCCCACTCAAAATAACTTGCGTCATTACTAGGCTTAAATCCGGGCTGTTGCCAGTGGTGTTGCAAATCTATTTTTCATGTCTTATGTTTTGATGATTGACAAACACTGCTTTTCTTGGACAGCTTGTTGCTTCTAACTTTTCAGGAATCGACGATCGGACAATCAAAAAGAAGCCAAGTTCAGGAATGCGTAGGTTTAGGGTTGAGTCAGTCTGTACTTTTGTTTTTACCTTTTGAGTCCTCTTGTAATAGTCAAAAAGACTGATACTTTGTAACCCTTCACACACACACTTGAGAGAATTAGAAATTCTGTTTTTACTCATATCGGCCAGGCCGATATCTTTGATCGGCCTGGACGATCAGCTTAAAACAGAAAGTCTAATTAAGGATTCTTGATTAAGGCAGCCAACGTTAACCGATCGTCCTGGACGATACGTGTATCGGCCAGGACGATAAGCTCAAAACAGAAAGAAGTAGCCGCCATAGACAAGTATGGTATAGCATATCTTTAAATTATCGGCCAGGACGATCCTCGTATCGGCCTGGACGATATTAACAAATTATGCCATAATTGTTCAGGAAATCAAGGAAGTAATTAAGGATGATTGATACGATCATATCGTCCTGGACGATCGCAGGATCGGCCACGGACGATCTAGTCAAAAACCTTAAGTTACTTCAGGACGATCAATATCGGCCAGCCCATATTCAGGGCTATTGTCAGGACGATTTTCGTCTGATTTGAACTGATCGGCCAGGACGATCGTGAGATCGGCCTGGACGATCAAGCTAATTTTCAATCGTCCAATCTTGCATCCAGGGCTATGCTCTGGCCGATCTTCATTGATTTGTACTGATCGGCCAGGCCGATGTCCAGATCGGCCTGGACGATAAAGTCGGCAACTTGCAATTAATGAGCTCCTTTGAAGCTCTTCTATTTAAGAGCTCTTGTTCAACGTTTTTCAAGACCTTTGGCTGCTGCCTTGACCTGAGAAGACCTTGAGGAGAGAAAGAGAGAGAGAAGAGAGAGAGAGGATCTTGTGAGGGGGAGCTTGTGAGGGGTTTCACAAGGGTTGCTTCAAGGATCTCTCTGCGTCGTCTTCGTCTAGAGTTTCTCGTCCGTGGAAGGGTCGGTAGAGGTAAGGAGTTGTGCTTTTGGTTCTGGTTCTCTGCCAGCTTCAGGAGGAAGCAAAAGGAGATAGGTTCTCTGCCTTGCCGGGGTGGCAAAAAGGAGATTCTTGTGAGGGTTTCTCCACCTAGCCGTGGGGGCTAAAGGAGAGTCACTTTTTGTTTAGTGCAATACTTGGAGGGTCCTCCAAGGAGTGGACGTAGGTCGAGTCGACCGAACCACTATAAATCTCTGTGTTTCTTTTCTTGCTTCCGCACGTTTAATTCCGCATTATTTTCGTGGTGTGATTTGGTTTATGTAACTTTATTTCTTTGTTTAAAAACGAAGTTTTTAAAATACCAATTCACCCCCCCCCCCCCTCTTGGTTAGTTTGGGACTAAGTTCATAGGGCTTAACATCCCCATCGAACTTTCAAGTGGTATCAGAGCCTGTTTCGAAAATTAAAGTTTAAAAACTTTTTGAATTTGATCCATGTCTAACTTTGGGAATCGCAACACTACGGAAGGGTATTCTATTACCCGACCTCCTCTGTTCGATAACCTACCTTTTGATTTCTGGAAAACTCGCATGTCAACTTTTTTACAATCTACTGATTATCGCATGTGGATGCTGATTCAAGAAGGTTATTCTCCACCTTCTCGTGAAATTAACGGTTTTAAAACTGAGGTTGCTTTTACCGAATGGACTTTTGATGAACGAGATTTAGCTCAATTGAATGCGAAATGTTTGAATTGCTTTTTCTGTGCTTTAAAATCTGAGGATTACATGCGTGTTTCAACTTGCAAAACTGGTAAAGAAATTTGGGATAAATTGTGCATTACTTATGAAGGCACTAATGAAGTTAAACAATCCCGTTTAAACATTCTCTTGCATGACTACGAACTTTTTCGTATGAAACCTCATGAATCAATTTCTGACATGTACACTAGGTTTACTCAGATTGCTACCTCATTGCATGCACTAGGAAAAGAACTCTCAAACTATGAAAAAGTTAACAAGATTTTGAGATGCTTGCCTTCAACCTATGATGCAAAAATTACTGCAATTACTGAATCTAAAGATTTAAACACCTATTCTATTGATAACTTGCTTGGCTCACTCATTGCTTACGAGCAAGGGGTGAATCAAAGAAATCTTGATGCAGGTGAGAAGAAAAAGGAGAAAACCATTGCATTGAAGGCACACAAATCGGATTCTGAATCTTCCGGGTCTGAAAGCGATGGAGTTGCCTTCATCACAAGGCAATTCAAAAGCTTTCTAAGGAAGAAACAAAAGCATCATCAAAGTTGGAGAAAAGGTAAGGATCATAAACATACTAAAGGATCTTCTGATGTTGTTTGTTTTGAATGCAGGAAACCAGGACATGTAAGAGCCGATTGTCCTACACTTCAAGATCATTCAAGCAAGGAAAAGGAAAAAGGTGAGGAAAAAGCTAAGTCTAGGAAGGAGAATAAGAAAATCCAAAGAGGCTTCTGGGCAGAATCAGGTACTGATTCCTCTGAGACTGAACCAGAGGAAGAAACTACAAACTTGTGTTTCATGGGAGAAAACCAAAGTGATGAGGAAGAGGTATGTAGACCAACCTATGATGAATTATTTGAAATCTGTGAAAAAATCCATGCATCATATAGGAAATTAAAGAAAACTCATGCTAGCCTAAAATTAGAACATTCAAATCTACAAAAAGAGCATGAAGTTTTTCTCAAAGATCATGCAACGATTGATTCAAATCACATGGCTCTCCTTGATGAATTTGATGAATTAAACAAGAAGCATTTGGAATTAGTTGATAAAAGCAATGCATTAAAAGCTTCACACACCTCACTTAATGATGATCTTAAGAAATCTAAAGAGATTGAGAAAAATTTGAGGATTGAGAATGATGCATTGAAAAGAACTAACTTGAGAATTCAAAATGATTTGGAAACATGTAAGAAAGCTAGGATGACACCAACTTTTAATCAAAGGCCAGAACCTAGGAAGAGGCATTTTTACTCAAATCATTTAAGAAAACCTTTTCCTGGAATCCAATGTTTTTCTTGTGGCATGTTAGGACACATCTCACACACTTGCACAGTTCACCGCAGTACACATTGGGTATGGAGACCTAAGATGCATAATTCAATACATACCACATCTGCATTGCACTCTACATTTCCTAAGAAGGAGCCCAAATCTGTTTGGGTTCCTAAAACTGACTGTTGTTGAGTCTTGCAGGAGTGCTCTCACCAAAGACCTCGTGGGAGCATAGGATAACTGAACATAAGGAGGCTTGCAGCTCAATTGCTAAAATCCGCTGTTTTATCACTTGCTTGATATCTTTTTTTGTGTGACTTTTATTTTTAGTTTTTGTGTTCATTTTTTTGTTGTCTTTAGTTTGCTTACGTTTTGTTTTTTTTTTTTTTTTTTTCCTTATCTTTTGGCATTCCATATGATGAAACTTCTCAAGCTTTTAAATATTGGAGTTTTTCTTTTGATAGGGTTTAGCTTTTCTAAATTGGTTAAAGAGAGTAAACTGGTGATGTTTTTCCCTCTTCTGACTTTGTTTAGTGGCATGATTTTTCTTTTATAAAACAAAAAGTCTAAACTCAGTTTAACCAATGACTTTTTAAGATATCTTTCTAATCTTGCTACATTAAATCATCTTATGCATAATAGTCAAAATTCTTTGATATCATTCAAACTTTTGAAATCTTACCATTGCAGTCATCACGTGATTTTGATTTTGTGTTGTGGATTGTTCTTCCCTATGTTAGAGAGAGAGCCCCTATTCTCTAATATTTGGAGGATATACTCACAACTAAGTATTTTTTTTGGGTATATTAAAGAGTTATTAGCTTGCAAGAGATAAAAAGGAAAGAGGCCAATGAAGCCAAATTGAAAAGAAAACTATATACACAAAAGTGTATCAAAAATCAAAAGATGCTCAAAGAGCCAATAAAAGTAAAAAGAGGCATAAAATTAGCCCACTAAGTGCAAGCTATCATCTCTTTGGTAAAACTCTTAAAACTTAGAAAACTCATTGATTATGTGATACGTTCAAAGATTTGATTTCAAATTCCATGATTGAGAAAAACTATTTTGGTTTATTATTTATAAGATATTTTAGTTGTTAACAAGTCTTGATTGATCTCTTAAATCCTCTTGTGTTATTCCATGTTAGGACTCTGTTGTTTTTAAAAGATTTTTGTACCCTGAAGAATGTCTGATCTAGGGTTAATGGAATCAGTTTTTCTACCTTCCTCTAATTGGATTTTGTTAAACCTCTTGATCTCCTAAAAACTTCAAAAATTTAAATTCAAGAAAAGAATTCTCATATGATGCCTTCATAAAACAAAAAAAAAATAGAAAAATTAAAATCCAAAAATATTCGGTGTTTGTTTTATTTTTATTTTTTGTGTGTGTCTTTATATTGTCTTTTCTTTTGTTTTATTTTTGAGGGTCTTGATCATCACCATTCCTTTCTTGATTTCAATTTCAAGTCACATCGGCCTGGCCGATATTTATATCGTCCTGGCCGATAGGACAAATTCTTTCCAAAATCCATCTGCTGACCTTTTTCTGTGCTTAATGAAAATCATCGTCCTGGACGATACAGTATCGTCCTGGACGATTTGATCAAAACTCAAGATAATAGTCCTGGCCGATAGTTTATTTGTCTGGCCGATGCATTCTATGTGCATCGTCCTGGCCGATACACTGGACCGTCCCGGACGATCCACGTGTCAGTACGTTTTTATCTTTAAATTCGGCCCCGGACGATCCATTATTGGACCATCGGCCGGGCCGATCCACTGTTCGTCCTGGACGATACACGTGGCAAGCATTTAAAACGTTTTAACTTCGGCCGGTACGATCAATTATTGTGCATCGTCCTGGACGATACACCTAATCGGCCCGGACGATCTGCTTTTTCAACGGTCGTCCGGACTGACTCCTCGGGCCGATAGCCTGTGTCTAATCGGCCTGGCCGATATCTGATCGGCCCGGACGATTGGACCGCCTTTTTGACCAATCGGCCTGTACGTAATAATTGACACATATCGGCCTGGACGATTCCTTGATCGGCCAGGACGATATGGACGATTCTTTAAATATAGGCCGATCCAGCCATGTTTTCTCACACCTCATCCTTTCTCCTTTTGTTTTTCTGCTTAAAGCTCTCTCATATGGCTGGTGGGAAGCGCGTCCGTCAGACCTCTGGAAGTTCCTCGAGGGCAAGGGTTGACCCTCGTTTCCGGGAAGCAGAAGATGAAGCTGCTTATCATCGCTATAAGGAATGTGGAATTACTGTTTCAAGAATTATCAATCCGGCCCACATTTCCTACCCGGTAATGGATCTCTTCGCACACACTTCCTTTGTTTCATTCTGTCCCTGGTTTTTCCTTTCAATTCTGAGTTCCTGTTAGAATTCTTTGCAAACCTCCGCATAAACCCTACCTTCACAGCCCTGTCCTCCTATGTGAATCGACGCCCTGTCGAAATCACATATCAGGACTGTGTTGAACTTTTACAGCTATCCACCACCGGAGATAAGCTGCACCTTATTGCCCTTGACCCTGATTTTGATTGGTCCACGGCAAACCACTTTCTTTGCCAGACCAATGCCCGTTACCATGTTGGAGAGACTAGCTCTTTAGTCAGAGATGCTAGGACAATCCAACATGTCCTTCGCACCTCTGTCATTCCCAAAGCCGGTGACCGTGTCCACATTACCCCTCTACTTTCCCTCACTACCTTCTACATCATGGCACATAGGGAATTTAACACTGCAGATCTATTTTTTCGTTACATTGATCATCTCACAACAATTCGCGACCCAGGCCACAGAAGAAAGCCAAATCTAGCCTTAGGACATATCATAGCCTATGTTCTTGAAACCAAATACCAAATTCAATATCCCAATCCACCAAACCTCCCAACTCCCTTCTACTCAAACAATTCTTTCAGCAACCTGCACAGTACTCGTCTCCACCCGGATGAACCACGGGAGGCTAGAGAGGAGGAGGCTCCCGCTCCAGCTCCCTTTCCTGACCCTGTCCCTCTCCACCAACATTCACCGGTAGATCAGTTGATAGCGAGATTTGATCGTTGGGAGACCAGATTTGATGCATATGTTGCTGCCCAAGAGCAGCAACACTCTGAGGACATTGCCCGCTACGAGCATCACCGCGCCGAGGATTTAGCTCGTTTTGACAGTTTTCTCACTCACCAGCAGCAGCAGCATGACCAGGACATCGCCTGGTTCAATGCTCAGTTTACTACCCTTGCCAGCTACTTTCAGCAGCCACCTCCACCTCCTCCATCTGATGATCAGGATCCCTCGTTCTTTTAGTTTGTGTTTTATTGTTTCTTGTCTTTTTTTAGTAGTCTTTCGTGATGTTTGTTGTTCTTTTTTACTGTTTTTTGACTCTCTTTTTGTGATGACAAAAAGGGGGAGTAGGATAGGATGTGTGTGGTAAGAAAAAGATGATGTTGTAACTTTTTTTTCTAATGAATCTTTTTACTTGTGTTTTGTCATCATCAAAAAGGGGGAGATTGTTGCAAATCTATTTTTCATGTCTTATGTTTTGATGATTGACAAACACTGCTTTTCTTGGACAGCTTGTTGCTTCTAACTTTTCAGGAATCGACGATCGGACAATCAAAAAGAAGCCAAGTTCAGGAATGCGTAGGTTTAGGGTTGAGTCAGTCTGTACTTTTGTTTTTTACCTTTTGAGTCCTCTTGTAATAGTCAAAAAGACTGATACTTTGTAACCCTTCACACACACACTTGAGAGAATTAGAAATTCTGTTTTTACTCATATCGGCCAGGCCGATATCTTTGATCGGCCTGGACGATCAGCTTAAAACAGAAAGTCTAATTAAGGATTCTTGATTAAGGCAGCCAACGTTAACCGATCGTCCTGGACGATACGTGTATCGGCCAGGACGATAAGCTCAAAACAGAAAAAAGTAGCCGCCATAGACAAGTATGGTATAGCATATCTTTAAATTATCGGCCAGGACGATCCTCGTATCGGCCTGGACGATATTAACAAATTATGCCATAATTGTTCAGGAAATCAAGGAAGTAATTAAGGATGATTGATACGATCATATCGTCCTGGACGATCGCAGGATCGGCCCGGACGATCTAGTCAAAAACCTTAAGTTACTTCAGGACGATCAATATCGGCCAGCCCATATTCAGGGCTATTGTCAGGACGATTTTCGTCTGATTTGAACTGATCGGCCAGGACGATCGTGAGATCGGCCTGGACGATCAAGCTAATTTTCAATCGTCCAATCTTGCATCCAGGGCTATGCTCTGGCCGATCTTCATTGATTTGTACTGATCGGCCAGGCCGATGTCCAGATCGGCCTGGACGATAAAGTCGGCAACTTGCAATTAATGAGCTCCTTTGAAGCTCTTCTATTTAAGAGCTCTTGTTCAACGTTTTTCAAGACCTTTGGCTGCTGCCTTGACCTGAGAAGACCTTGAGGAGAGAAAGAGAGAGAGAAGAGAGAGAGAGGATCTTGTGAGGGGGAGCTTGTGAGGGGTTTCACAAGGGTTGCTTCAAGGATCTCTCTGCGTCATCTTCGTCTAGAGTTTCTCGTCCGTGGAAGGGTCGGTAGAGGTAAGGAGTTGTGCTTTTGGTTCTGGTTCTCTGCCAGCTTCAGGAGGAAGCAAAAGGAGATAGGTTCTCTGCCTTGCCGGGGTGGCAAAAAGGAGATTCTTGTGAGGGTTTCTCCACCTAGCCGTGGGGGCTAAAGGAGAGTCACTTTTTGTTTAGTGCAATACTTAGAGGGTGCCTCCAAGGAGTGGACGTAGGTCGAGTCGACCGAACCACTATAAATCTCTGTGTTTCTTTTCTTGCTTCCGCACGTTTAATTCCGCATTATTTTCGTGGTGTGATTTGGTTTATGTAACTTTATTTCTTTGTTTAAAAACGAAGTTTTTAAAATACCAATTCACCCCCCCCCCCCTCTTGGTTAGTTTGGGACTAAGTTCATAGGGCTTAACATCCCCATCGAACTTTCAGTGGTGCCCGGCCACTTTACTTTTGCAAAACTCTGGTTTGTAATAAGCAAGGCAATTCTGCCTATGGACATTTATTAATTAATTTGTATTTGATTTGATGATTTGATTGCCTTTAGGATTACTTGTTTTTACTAGTTTTTTTTGGCGATTGCATGCCGCTCTTTGTTTTCGCCTGGATACGTGAGGCTCGTGAGGGTGTGAAATTTTTATACTCATAATCTTAAAAGTCTAAAATTTTAGTGAGTCTAAATAACATAGAAAGATAACGAATCTAAGGAATTAGCCGGAGATCGACCCCGGGGTCGCATGCATATTTTTGCATTCTTCTTTCCTTGCTTTAGACCCTTCCCCGCCTGCGGGTAGAGTCCGGATAGTCTGACCTATGAGGACGAGGTGCCGGACCTGGGGAAGTCCAGTCTTCTAAAAAATTATTTTATAAGCCTGTTTTTAAAATTTTCAAGCATATTTGATTTGAAGTTGTTAACCAGCATGCATTGCATTAGATACAAATTAAAAGAGTCAAAATTTTAATTTCATAGTCCTTAGCATTTTAGCACCCAACATAAGTCAAAGGGGCCAATTAGGAAAATCTCTAGATGTCGGCCCCGCCTCCCCAAAACTTTAATTATAACGTCCCTACCACTCTTTCATAAAAGACCGGATTCATCTCTTTTAAATCGATTAGGTGGTTAGCTGGCTCCCCAATCCAGGCCGGGGTAAGTCCAGACCTTGCACTGCATTAGTTAGGATCGGACGACTGTGGTCCAGTGTCCAAAATAGATTTAGGTTCCGGGGCAGATCTTTGATTATAAGACCCCAAACTTCGGGAATCTAATCCCAAATTCCTAATAAAATGCTCAACTCTAATTAAAGCTATCATTTCAATCCTAAAACATAAAGCCCAACACTTAGATTAAGTTGGGACATTTCCGGATGGTTCTGGAATCTCAAAGTGTCCCCTACCTCTCATCCTTTAACTCCGTTAATAACTGTTCAATTTTGATCCATTCCCTTTTGATTTTCCAATAATTCTATTCATACTTTGATATCACTCCTAGAAATTCTAAATAAAATTTTGCCACTATTTTAATCGAGAGTTTTCGTAGGGATTTTATCTCCCTACGATGTAATTAACTACGAGGGCTTGCGCTCGTAGGAGATTTAGAACCACACACACCTGATTTTAAAAATTGATTTTTCAAAATTCAATTGGATTTCTTTGCGAGAACTTAAAATACTAGTGATCATTATTATCATATTTAAAGAATTATCATTGAACGATATTTTCTCCCTTCGGGAGATACATCTTTCTTTGATAAGGCTTTGGATGTGAACCTAACGATCACACTTCTTGAATATTGTAGCTGGATATTCAGTTGAACCTCATTTTGACCCTTCGGGGTCATATGAATTTCTCTTTAGCATCCGCTCACAATATTCAAGATGGATTTCATAATTCTAAGTCTGAACACCGTTATGAAAGTTTATTTTCGTCCTCCGGGGTGATATACTCTTTCTAACGAGTCGATTCGACCTTAGAATTAGAACTTAACCTTAATCTTAAAATCCCCAAAGAAAACTAATATTTTCAAAACATGTTTTCAAAATTCCACCAACAAAAAAATGGCACGCCCGGTGGGACCAATCTCTCTCTCCATCTTTAATAATGGCAAAATTTTGTTTCATCGGTAGTCTTAACTACCTTTCTTCCGTTGGTCCCTTTGCCCATTTCTTCCTTGGGTAAGTGTGGCCAACATCTAAAATAATAATAAAACACTAAAAGAGAGGTTCCCCCTCTAAATTTGGCTTTTCGTTTTGATTTTGACCTTCTGCCCCAGCACAGCCTGTGAGGCGACAGTGTCAAATCAGATCTCTGGATATCCTTTTTAATTTTATGGATTTATGGTCGATAAATTTTTCGTTCAACATATAAATCCTTAAAATTGAAAAGCATTCAAAATTTTTGATTTCATTCCAAACTTGTTAGTTTTAACCCCCTCATTTCTCCTTTGACTTCTAAGGGTGGGGAGGGTTAAACTATTCCTTTCTACTTGGGCTTTCTCACAATTCCATAAGCCTTCGGGCAAGGGGAAACTCTGTCCGTTGTGTTTTGGAACTTGTAAGAGAACCCATTTCAAATTCTCAAAATTTCTTCAAAAATTTTCTTAAACTCCAAGTTGACATATGTTACCCCATACGATTTCCTCGTGGGCTAATATATGTCATACTTTCAAAAAAATAATAATAAAATACTTTTTACTACTCTTTTCAAAAAAAATCTAATTTCAATCATTTTCTTTAACTTTCAGAAAATTTCAAATGGCTGGCCAACTGATTTTCTCTTTTGACCGAGAGTTGTCCTCAACTGTTAATGACCAAGGGAGCACTGTTATTTTTGGAATGGGATTCAGTACTCTAGAGCTCTCTATGGATGGACACCAGATTGTGAGCCTGGATGCCAGTAAGGAAACTCCCCCAGTAGTTGAGTTAATTGTGGGATCTGCACCCACCTTGCCAGTAGTCAGTGATGATCAGGAACAGCCTGAACCAGTTGTTGAGCCTCCCACTGAAATTAAGTCTGTTTTTGAAGAAGGGTCTAGTTCTGGACTTAGATTCACCACGAAAAATCAGAAGAAGAATTACTTGAGGAGACTTAGGAAGAAAATCTCTAAGGCTAAGAGAGTCCTACCTTTTAAGACCTTGGCTCAAGTAGAACCTGAGGCTGTTGAGGAGCTACCTATTCCTGCTTCCTCTCCCCTCCTAAAGGGAAGTCGCTTTTACCCCCTGGCTTCAGCTCAAGGGGAGGAGAGGATAGCTAGGATAGCCCGTTCTCCACCATGCCCGGTCGACTACTCGACCAAGAAGACTCAGAAAGAAAAACACCTTCAAAAGACAAGAACTTTGAGAAATATAATTCATACTTGCGCTGCACAGACTGGGCAGACTAAAGAAGAATATGTGAAACAGTTAAAGGGAGTGATCTCACATCGCTTCCAAAAAGAAGTACTGAAGGAAGAAGTATCTGAAGCAAAGAATTTAACCCCTCAATTCGTTAGGAAGAATAAGAAGTATGCTAGACAGCCTGCTACTTCGGTACTGGTTGATGGATATCACTGGGTGCCACGCCCTCTGTCCTCTCAAACAGAGGGTATTGTGTTGACTGGGTCCGAGAGAGGCCGCCATTTTACTGGTAGACCCCCGGTACCCCCACATAAACCTGTGAGATTGGCCTCAGTGATTGTCAAACCAAAGGGGGTTGAAGTCCAAAAGTCTGTGGATCTTAAAGGAAAAAGACCTAAATCTCCTGAAAGGAGATATGTGCCAAAGAGGACCAAGTTGGAGAGTCTGCCACCACCTCCTAGAACTTCTAAGTTCATTCTGCAGCTCCAACGAGTTTCAGCCAACCCCGCTCCGAGTTCAGTTGAATTGATGGATGTTCAGGCTAGTACCCCAGTTGTTACAGTTGATAGTCCTGCCGCGGCCAGTTTGGCTCCGGATCCAATAGTCACCGTTCCTGCTACCCCAGTTGATGATCCCCAAAGTTCGAGTGTCATTCCTAGGCCCCTTAGTCAGGTGTCTGAGGACCTTACCTTACCAGATGTGGGAACTATCACTTTACAAGCTCCTACTTCTCCTGAGGAATATGTCCCTCTCCCTGTAGAGGATGCCACTCTTCTGACTACCAGTTTTGGGATAGTCGAAGAGGAGAGAGTTGACCAGGATTTAGAAATGGAAGATGAGCCAGATACAAAGTCTCAACCAGATCCTAATCCAAAACTTACAGAAATCATTGCCCTTATGGATTCTGAAGAGTTGTTTGATATGGCTGAGTATAAAGGATACTTACCCCTTGACCCTAAATCAATTGGGGATAGACCGGTCGAGGAGGTAGTCCAAGAAATAAGAAACATCTTGTTGAACAAAGAAGGAACGGCTTCTTTCGACCCTGATATGGATGATCTCCTTGGAGATGAAGATGATTATGTTGGGGCATTCATGTGGTTGAAACTAGAGGATCTAATAAAGAAGCTGAGCCCAGCAAACGCCGATTTGTTAAAGATGATGATCCGCATGCTGCTGAGTCAGAGTCAGATGAGTCTGTGAAAGATAGAGATGAAGAACATATAAAAGAACTTGGAGACTCAGCTTGCTAGCATGATGTCACAAGTTAGAGAAATGCAAGAGAAGTTGGACAAATCACAGCAAGAGTCTTTTGTGATCCACCAGTCAGCTCGAGAGCTCACAGAAAAGGCCAAAAGGGCAGAACTTAATTCCAGACCTCTCGAGTCACCACCTGTGACTCTCCTTTGTCCAGTAGAGACACCTCCAGTTCACCCTGCAGTTTCCACCATTCCTCCGATCCCACCTCAGAAGGATATCAAGCAGTTAATTGAGGACCAGGTAAGGGAGGCCTTAGCCCATGCTCAAGGAACTGTGTCTATTTCAAAGGGTAGACCCTACCCCGAGGAATATGACTTAGTTCCTTACCCAAAGGGCTTTGTGCCACCAACTTTTAAAGTTTTCACCGGAATTGAAAATCCGAGACAGCATCTGGCCCACTTCCGAGCAAGCTGTTGCAACGCAGGAGGGTCAGATGCTCTACTATTTCGCCAATTTGTAAGTAGTCTGTCCGGCATTGCTTTTGAATGGTACGCCGATCTGCCCAACGGTTCAGTAAGAACCTTTAGCGACCTAGAAAACCTCTTTCTTAAGAGATTTTCTGGAGCGCAACAACGCACCACCGTGGGCGATCTCGTGGTTGAAAAGCAAAAGCCGGGAGAGTCTCTAGTTGAGTACATCTTGAGGTGGCGAAACCTCTCGATGAAGTGTGAACCCCAGTTGCAAGAACAACATGCTGTGGAGATTCTTTTGAAGAATATCCACGGTCCTGTTGCTTTTCTCCTGAAGGGTTTCACTATTAAAACTTTTGAGAAACTTCTTAATAAGGCTAGCAATTTGCAGGAAGAGGCTCCTAGGATGCCATTCTTACGAGAGCAGTCTGAGGAAAGGAAGGGTCCAAAACTGGTGAAGACATTTGAAAAGAAAGCTGTGGTCTCAGCAGTAGATAAAGGAAAGAGGCCAGTGGTTAGTCAGCCTAGCACTCCACTTCCACCACAGCCGCCTCAGAAGCAGCCCTTTCAGATAGTTCCTCAACATACTAGAGATCCCTCTTTCATCCCTTTTAGAGAGAGATTGGCAAAGCCTTATCCATTTAAAAGGGAGTCAGTTAAGAAGATCTTCAGGAGTCTGTTAAAGAAACCAGATTTTCAGTTGCCAGAGGCTAGAAGGCCTGAGGATGAGAGCAAGAAAGATGATCCCAAGTATTGCCCGTACCACAGGATGCTTAGTCACCCTCTTGAGGACTGCGTTGTGTTCAAAGATTGGCTTGAGAGGAACTACACCCAAGGTAACATCATAATACCTAAGGAATACTTGGTCGATCCAGAAAAGACTTCAATTAAGACCATTTCAGGTAATCCTCTTAACTCTTCTTGTTTTGTTGAAGATGGTTGGGACATTGCTTTGTCCCGGGCACTTAAAAAGTCGATTAACAAGTCTTTTCGTCTTTCTCAACAGCTGACTACGATAGCCCAGGCCCCGGTGTGGAAAGTTGACCTGGACGCTTCGCAGAAGGATGTTGAGCCACTTCCCTCTCCAGTAGTCTTAGGAACTACTGAGAAAAATGTGAAAGAAGAGAAATCTGATTTTGTAGAGAGGAAGTGTGTAGATGAGAGATGTATTAGAATGGCGGATGGTGGTGTTAAAACCCTTTCCCCTCTTTTGTTATCTGACTTTTACTTTGCCCCATCAAAGGCGAAGGGTCAAAAGATGAATAAAAAACATCCTTCTACTTCTGTCTTGATGATTAACCATGAATCTCAAATGCAAATTGATGACTCTCCTGCTTTGAATCAAACTCCTAATGAACCAAATATTGAGGTTAGTCAAACCAACCTCCCCGAATCGACTATTCAAGAAGAGGTCGAATGTGAAGCTTTATCAGAAAGTGATTTCCCTCAAATCAATTTTCAAGGAAATCCTATCTTGATAGAACTTTCAGATTCTGACTCGCTTTCAGAAAATGATGATCCAACACCTATGGTGTGTGTAGACACTGCCCTAGTTTGCCCGCCCGAAGATGTCGAGCAGGTGCAACTCCGTGGCGGTAAAGTCTTACCCTCTAGGTTGCCCCCTCAGGATAAAGGCAAGCAACCTTCATTCGAAAATCTAAGTCCGGATTCTCCTCAACAACCAGAATTCCCTTTAATTCCTCCGGGTTTCGAGTCTGTCGTTCCTAAGGTTGATTACAATGTTCTAGCCCACCTTAGGAAGTTGCCAGCAAAATTAAGTATTTATGACGCCCTCCTTCTTTCCAAAGAAATGAGGGAGTCTCTAATTAAAGCACTTCTCGATCCCGAGATTTGCTTAACACAGTTGGCTGCAACTTCAGAAGGTGAGGCTCTCTACTTCAAAGAGGTCCCTGGGGTTACCTTTTCAGACGAAGATTTACTCTTGAGAACTGCTGACCACAATCGTCCCCTCTACATTACTGTAGATGTGGGAAATTTCAAGTTATCAAGAGTCCTTGTTGATCCGGGTGCATCGGTCAACGTGATGAACATAAAGACCCTTGCTTATCTCAGAGTTGATACTAGCAAGCTTTCAACCGACAGGTTGGTGCTTCGTGGGTTCAACGAGAAGGGCGAGAGAGCTTTAGGTTCGATCACTCTACTCCTAGAAATAGGAGGTTTAAAAACTGAAGCTAAATTTCATATAATTGATTCAACTACGTCCTTTAACGCACTTCTAGGTAGACCTTGGATTCACGAATATAGAATGGTTCCATCTACCCTGCACCAATGCATTAAGTATCAACGAGATGGCATTGAACATGTGATTAAGGGTGATTTGCAACCATTCTCAATTCAAGAAATTGGGATCTACGAAGATGCTGCATATTTTGTACCAAAAGGGTCCTCGTCCCGTTCTAAATTAGAGATCAAATTTGAGGAGAAAATGGTTGAACAAAAATTCAACCAAAAGAAAGAAAAAGATAAGAATATCAATCAAGAAATGATTCAATCGAGTAGTGAAGACGACTCTGATATTGTTGTCCTTAGACCTCCAAGCACATTACCTCAAAGAGGTGGGAGGATGGCTTTAAGGGCACGAGGTCGAGGCCGCGCTTCATTAGACAGGAGAGCAGCACCCGTATACATTGATTTGGAATCAGATTCCGATAGTGAGCTAGAAAGTCAAGGTGCTGCCCTCTCTCTCGATTATCAAAACATAAATACTCCTCCAAAATTTGATCTCACCTTAGACCAGGACAGTGACCCTGAGGTAGATATTTCAAAAGTTAAAAGTGACGAGCCTGAATTAACAATGTATGAAAAGCTCACTAGAAGGATTGAGGCCCTTTCTCTGACCCCACTGTCGGCAGGCAGGGTTGTAGGGTTGGAAGTCAAAGTGGCCCCCAACTTGGATGGTGAAGTTAAGAAAGTCCAGAAATTCTTTCCTGGCTCCTCCTCCGCAAGGGACGAAGGTGATGTAACCCTTGAGGAGGCAGATTTTAATGAATTAATGGAATTACCTTTCGGCTACTTCCCTGTTTGTGTAAAAAATACTTTTTCTAAAGGTTCTGTACCATACCGATGGACTAAGGGTCAAGCTAGATACCACGAGAATATTTGGCGAACAAAAGTAAATAAAAATCCAACAAGTGGTATTGGCTTTGGAACAGTTAGTTCATTCGATGATGATGAGTATTGCCTAATGATAACTTACCATCTCGATTCTCCAAATGTCCCTACAGATCCTCCTTGTCCTTTGGATGGACTCTGTTTGGAGACTTTAGACGATCCCGATGATCTTCAAGTTCGGGATGCACCCCCTGAATTTGAAGAGGAAATTAAGTCGACAGTCGATGAGTTGAGAGAAATTAACTTGGGAAACGATGATGACCCCCGTCCGATTTTCATAAGTACTTTGTTGAGCGAGGGTGAAACCCAAGACTTAATCCAGTTGTTATTCGAGTTCAGGGATTGCTTTGCCTGGACATATGACGAAATGCCAGGTTTGCCTGCTGAGGTAGCAGTTCACAAACTTGGGGTTCGGCATGATGCCATCCCTGTTAAACAAGCTCCTCGACGCATGCGCTTAGAGATTGAGCAACAAGTCGTTTCTGAAGTTAAGAAATTGGCAGAGGCCGGATTCATTCGAGAGGAACAATACCCCTCTTGGGTGGCCAGCGTCGTGCCAGTTCGAAAGAAAAATGGTCAGATTCGGATTTGTGTCGACTATAGGGATCTGAATAAGGCATGCCCTAAGGATGAGTTCCCTCTACCAATACCAGAACTCATGGTGGACATTGCCTCCTCACATGCTATTTTCTCCTTCATGGATGGCTCGTCGGGTTATAACCAAATCAAGATGGCCCCTGAAGATGAGAGAAATACGGCGTTCAGAACCCCTATTGGAATCTTTTGTTATAAGGTAATGCCATTCGGCTTAAAGAATGCCGGAGCAACCTACCAACGGGCCATGACCCGTATCTTTGACGACTTAATTCATAATCAAGTTGAATGTTATATTGATGATTTAGTTGTCAAGAGCAAGGTTAAAGAGGCTCACCTGTATGACTTAAGAGTTGTTTTCGAACGGTTGCGCCGCTACGATTTGAAAATGAACCCTTGAAGTGCGCCTTCGGCGTCGCTTCGGGAAAATTCTTAGGATTCGTAGTGAGGCACCGCGGAATCGAGATAGATCCTGCTAAAATTGAAGCCATCTTAGATATGCCATCCCCTAAGAGCCTTACTCAGTTAAGGTCTCTACAAGGTAGATTGGCATATATAAGGAGGTTTATTTCTAATCTTTCCGGGAGATGTCAACCCTTTTCTGTCCTTGCGAAAAAGGATACTAAATTCGTATGGGGCGAGAAGTGTCAGAATGCTTTTGATGATATCAAACAATACCTTTCTAACCCGCCAGTCTTGGCAGCTCCGATTCCGGAAAGCCATTAATCCTCTACACCGCAGCTCTAGATGAGTCTTTAGGTGCTCTGTTAGCTCAAGTTAACGACGAAGGAAAAGAGAATGCTCTCTACTACCTTAGTCGAAGACTCCTTCCTACTGAAATTCGATACCCGTCAATTGAGAAGCATTGTCTTGCTTTAGTTTTTGCAGCTCAGAAACTGAGGCATTACATGCTCTCCCACTCAATCAGTCTGATTTCAAGAGTTAATCCTTTGCAATATCTTATGACCCGACCTACGTTGTCAGGACGTTTAGCTCGTTGGTCTATGATATTGTTGCAATTTGAGATTACTTTCACTCCCCTTCGTGCTGTGAAGGACAGGCTGTTGCCGACTTTCTGGCAGCACACCCGCTGCCAGCAGATTCTCCTCTGAATGATGACTTACCCGACGAACAAATCATGAGTTTGGGGGAATCTAGCGAGGCCATCTGGGAATTATATTTTGATGGGGCAGCATCCTCTCGTAGGATTGCGACCCAACAATCTGTAATTCCTGGAAAGGCTGGAGTCGGTCTAATTTTTATTACACCAGAAAAAGGAATGATGCATTTTTCCTACCACTTATCGGAGCCTTGCACAAACAACGAAGCTGAATACGAAGCTCTGATAACTGGTTTGGAACTTGCAATTCTAATGGAGATTAAAGAGATTAAGATCTTTGGAGATTCCCAACTAGTTATTAACCAAGTCGCCGGAACTTATAAAGTCTTGAATCCGAATCTCCTAAAATATCACCAGTATACGCTTCACTTGTTGGAACAAATTCCCATTGCTACTTTGTATAGGGTTCCCCGTGGAAGCAATTCTGCGGCGGATGCCTTAGCAAAACTTGCAAAGGAATTTGCATGTCCTGAGGAGGATTCCATCCCTATAGAGATACAGGGTCGTAAGACCCTTTCTCTTATAGATTTGGAACATATTAGTAAGACTCCCCTTCAGATCCTTTCTGCCTCTTCGACGACTGACGAAGAAGGCGATTGGAGACGACCCTTAGTCGATTACCTTAAAGAAGGGAAGCTTCCCCAGGATAAATCACTCTCCAACCAGATTAAGAAACGTGCCCTATCATATGCACTAGTTAACGATCTGTTGTACCGTCGGTCCTTTGATCACATGTGGCTGCGCTGTTTGAACAAGCGAGAAGCCCAGAAAATTGTTAATGAAGTTCATTCAGGACTGTGCGGTGCTCATCAATCGGGTCCAAAAATGAAATTAAAGATTAAAAGACTTGGATACTACTGGCCTACAATGATTGACGATTGCATGAATACTGCAAAGCACTGTCATCAATGTCAGGTCCATGGTGTGGTTTTACATCAGCCGCCTAATGTGTTACACCCTACGATAGCCTCGTGGCCCTTTGAAAGTTGGGGCACGGATATCATTGGGCCGATTGACCCTCCCTCCGCGAGAGGTCATCGTTTCATATTAGCAGCGACTGATTACTTTTCAAAGTGGGCGGAAGCAATTCCCCTACGAAACGTAACATCACACCATGTCTTAAAATTCTTTCGTGACCATATTGTATATCGATTCGGCGTACCCCGCAGAATCATATCCGATAATGGGTCCGCATTCAAGTCTACAAAAATCAATAGTTTTGTAAGGCGCCATAATATTGATTGGAGATATTCGACGATCTATTACCCTCGGGCGAATGGATTGGCCGAGGCCTTCAACAAAACCTTGGTGCAAATTGTCAAAAAGACCCTTGATGATAACAAACGGCAGTGGGATGAGCGGTTGGTGGAAGCTCTGTGGGCTTATCGTACCACTTATAGAACCCCGACCCAATCCACCCCGTTTGCACTAGTGTATGGATCTGAGGCTGTTCTACCCTTGGAAATACAAATCCCTTCGCTTAGAATTGCAGTTCAGAATCAAATTACCAATGAACAAAATGCAAAACTACGATTGGAAGAACTCGAAGGCCTTGAAGAGCGACGTCTCCAAGCTCAACAAAGTTTAGAGTTGTATAAATCCCGTATGGTTCAAGCCCATGATAAGTTAGTGCGACCTAGGACCTTCCAAGCGGGAGACTTGGTTTTGGTCCTTCGGAGGCCTATCTTGGCCCATCGGAAGTTGGGAGGCAAATTTGAACCTACATGGGAAGGACCCTTCGTTATAGAGACTGTCTACGAAGGAGGCTCGTATCAGTTAGTAGATTGTAAAGGGAACCACCCAATGCTACCTGTTAATGGGCGTTTCCTTAAGAAATACTATGCTTGATGTAGCTCATTTTATCAATCAATAAAACTTCCTTTTCTTGATTTACAGTTTGATTCTACCTTTTTTTTTAAAAAAAGTTTTTTTTTAACGCTCTTCGCCTTTTCCTTAAGGTTAGGTCCTTCCTTCCCTTAGGATTAGACCCGCTAGTGGTGGAGTACGCCCTCTGTGGCACCACCCTGGCATTTCACCCGGGGATTAGTGGTGGAGTACGCCCTTCGTGGCACCATCCTGATTCCCATTCGCTAGTGATGGAGTACGCCCTTCGTGGCACCATCCTAGTTTGCCAGTTAATTTGCCTATTTGGAGTAAGTCTTCTATCAGCATCCTATAGGCCTAAGGTTGGGTGATGCCCTTCCTTAGACCCAAGGTTAGGTATTCCCTACCTTGGTTTCCAGTTGATCCGTCTACTAGGAGTAAGTCTTCTATCAGCATCCTGTAGACCTAAGGTTGGGTGATGCCCTTCCTTAGACCCAAAGCTAGGTATTCCCTACTTTGGTTTCCAGTTAATTTGCCTATTTGGAGTAAGTCTTCTATCAGCATCCTATAGGCCTAAGGTTGGGTGATGCCCTTCCTTAGACCCAAGGTTAGGTATTCCCTACCTTGGTTTCCAGTTGATCCGTCTACTAGGAGTAAGTCTTCTATCAGCATCCTGTAGACCTAAGGTTGGGTGATGCCCTTCCTTAGACCCAAAGCTAGGTATTCCCTACTTTGGTTTCCAGTTAATTTGCCTATTTGGAGTAAGTCTTCTATCAGCATCCTATAGGCCTAAGGTTGGGTGATGCCCTTCCTTAGACCCAAGGTTAGGTATTCCCTACCTTGGTTTCCAGTTGATCCGTCTACTAGGAGTAAGTCTTCTATCAGCATCCTGTAGACCTAAGGTTGGGTGATGCCCTTCCTTAGACCCAAAGCTAGGTATTCCCTACTTTGGTTTCCAGTTAATTTGCCTATTTGGAGTAAGTCTTCTATCAGCATCCTATAGGCCTAAGGTTGGGTGATGCCCTTCCTTAGACCCAAGGTTAGGTATTCCCTACCTTGGTTTCCAGTTGATCCGTCTACTAGGAGTAAGTCTTCTATCAGCATCCTGTAGACCTAAGGTTGGGTGATGCCCTTCCTTAGACCCAAAGCTAGGTATTCCCTACTTTGGTTTCCAGTTAATCTGCCTATTAGGAGTAAGTCTTCTATCAGCATCCTATAGGCCTAAGGTTGGGTGATGCCCTTCCTTAGACCCAAGGCTAGGTATTCCCTACCTTGGTTTCTCCAGTTCCCTTGTCTACTAGGAGTAAGTCTTCTATCAGCATCCTGTAGACCTAAGGTTGGGTGATGCCCTTCCTTAGACCCAAGGTTAGGTATTCCCTACCTTGGTTTTACCAGCTTTCTTTATCCAATAGGTGTAAGCCTTCCATTAGCATCCTATAGGCTTGAGGTTGGGAGATGATCTCCCTTTCATTCCCAAAATTCTACTTCCATTCGGTCAACGCCAATGTGTGCAGCAGAAGTTCCTTCTACCACACACATTGGGGGTCCATTTGTTGACCTCATTTTTGTATGAGGTCACTAAGACCCTTCCAGAAGCCAGATTTAATCCTAGACCCTAGGATCCACTCTAGACCTTAGGATCCTTCTAGATCCAAGACCTTAGAGCTTATTCTAGAGCCTAGAATTCCTTTAAATCCTAGATCTTAAAACTCTCCTAGATCTTAGGATCACTCCAACTTCAAATCAAACTCAACCTTTGATCAGTCTCAATTTTAAATCAATTCCTATATTTAATCCACTCCAATTTCAATTTGATTCCTACCTGTGACCAATTTGAATCTCAAACTCCACCCAATTCAAGTCCAAATTAATTCAAACTTCAAATCAAATTCAAACCCAGAGTCTAAACTCAAATTCAAACCTTTAAGGCCCTGTCCTAAACACCCTTTTCAGAGATTTTTCAAACATCTCAAAACCCAGTCAAATGGCCTCTGATTCAGGGTCTATCACTTGCAAAGTGATAAGACATGTCTCTAAAGGCTACCCTCCAATTTTGAGCTCATTCTGAGGTCTCTAACCCCAGAATCTGAATTAAAATTCAAAGGCTGTAAAACCTTCAAATATTTACAGCCTATGCCACTGAGCATAACCCTTTTGAGATCTTGACCTTGGAACCCTTATCCAAGCCTCCAATCACTTCCAGACCTTTGAATTTAACCCATTGAGCAGTAAACTGCATTTTTCAGACCCATTTTTGACCATAGTTGACCAATAGGTCAAAATTGACCAAAACACCCCTATGGGGCTCAAATGGGGATTTCAAACCAAATGAGCTCCAAATGGGATGCAACCACCTTTAACAAATTTCAAATGCCATTTCAAATCTTTTGAACCCATTTCCAACCCTTGAGTCAACCTGGTTGACCAAGTCAACTGGTTTGACCCAAGGGACCCTTTAAGGGTCCAAACATGTGTTTTGACCCAAATGACCTCTTTAGGCCATCCAACCACTTCCATTAACCTTAAAATATCATTTCAAACCTGTTGAGCCCAAACCCAGACCCTGGGTCAACCTGGTTGACCAAGTCAACCTAGGTTGACCAAACAGGCCCTTAAGGGCTCAAATGGTGATTTTGACCAAATTGACCCCTCCAAACCCTGGGACCACATCCAATAGACTCAGGACGACATTCTGAATTTGTTGAACCCATTTCTAGCCCTTGAACCCAACTGGTTGACCAAGTCAACCAGTTTTGGCCTAGAAGCCCATTAAAGGCCCATTAAGCCTTCTTAATCTATTTGACATACATGGCTCTTGGAACCACCCTCCAATCCACCTAATCAACTCATTTGAATCATCTAATTGAAAATTTCATAATCCTTGATGGAGTTAACTGGTCAACCAGTCAACCCAAGGCTTAAGGGACCATTTGTGTGGTCAAACCCTTTAACCCATTGAACCTAGCTCAAGCCACACCCATCCAGCCACTTGGAGAGACTCCATGACCTGCTTGGGTGCCACATCAGCTCCATTGACCAGTTGACTGGTCAATTTGGTCAAACCCAAGCTTAAACCCTTCTAAAAGGTCTTAATCAACCTTTTAGACCTTTTTCCCTGATTTAACTCCCCAAGGCCGACCCCTTAATGTCCTAAAGCTCACTTGGAGCTCTCCTAACCAAGCTCAGGGCCTGGTTTAACCTAAAATGGCAATGGCCCCCCCACTTGTCCCAAGTCCACCCAATGGAGGCAAGGCTTGGCCAGCCTTTGAGGCAGCCTTCTAGCTGTCCCAGGGACATGTGGCACCATCTAGGGAGCTCCTCCATCAATCCTAGCCATCCAATCTAGCCTAGCTCGTTTGAATAGGGAGAAAGGCAACTTTTGAGCATGATTGATAAAAGCAGCCTCTCTCACTAACCCTAGCCTCCCAGATCGAACTCTCAGTTCGTTTTGAATCTCCAGGGCCTCCTCTACCTTCCCACTACAAAACCCAGGTGGTTGCACGTCACCGGCGGCGAGTTCTCCGGCGAAACCACCACCTAGACCGTCCCAAGCCTATAGCAACCGATCTAGACGCGTTCGAGCTTGGATTTTCGCTGGGAATCTTCACTTGGACAATCTACAAGCTCAACCATCCAGAAATTTCGAAGATCTAACGGTATAACTCCCTAAAACCCTAGATCTAGGTCACATTAGTTAGGTCTAAATAGCTTTATGCTTTTAGGGTCTTAGCTAAAACAAACTATTCCCCATGATTTCTGTTCATGTCCTTAATCTATGTTTAAAATTTCAAGTGAAATGATCGATCCGATCGAAAGAACGAGGCGAAAAACGTTTTCTAGGGCGTCTCGGTAGGCTGCCGCAGGTGTACGTTTTGTGAGCCGTTGATTTGATGATCAACGGCTCGGATCTCGTCATCCCGCGGTCCATACAATCGCGTGTATCAAATGTTTGTATGGATCACGAGCTGGCGAGATCTCCAGCGTTCGTTCGAAACCGCGCGATCAGACATCAGCCGTCCGATCTCTTCTCACGAGATCGAAACGCAGGATTCAATCTGGACCGTCAGATTGGGTGCGCGAACGATCGGACGGCCGTAACCACGCGCTGACGTGGTTAAGTGGAAAACGCGTGAACCCTGCGCCGCCGCCACGCGTTCGATCCCGCGCCCGCCACCTGTCCTAATGATTGGCCGCCGGCTTAATTAAGGGGTTTTAATTAAAATTAAAACCCTTTAATTACAGACACTTCAAAAAAATATTAAAAAATAAATATTGGTCAGAAAAATAAGTGTTTTATATCAAACTGCTCAGATTTTTGAGGGCTTTAATTTAAAAATAGAATCATTTAAAAATATTATGTATACTTTGAGCAATTTTAAATATTGATTATTTGAGTATTTTAATTATTATTTAATTAAAATAAATATAAATATTTTCAAGATTTTAATAAAAAAACTTTTAGACCTTTTTTTTAATTTCAGAACATGTCCTTAGAGCTGTTTTGACAAATTTTGACATTAATTTGAATTATTTTCATATCTTAATATTTAATTAATATTTAATATTATATTAATTATTTTAAAATTCAAATTTTTTTTTTGAAATAACCCTAGATCAGTGGGTTTCTCAACTCTTTAAGACTTATTTTAATAATATCTTCAATGATCTTACTTTAAAATATACTCTTGTATATATTTAGATATTTAGACATTTATGTATATAAAAAAAAAAAATATTTTAAGATTATATGTATATCTAAAGTTTTGATTATTTGAGAGACCTCCTTTGAAAGTTTAAGTGTAGATGGATCATGCTTGAATGGAAATTATGGGGATTGAGTAGTGCATAGTTGTATCTTGACTATTCATTAATCAAGGTTCTAGTTAAATTAATTTTGATAGTTCTTTTTTGGCATGCTTAGGTTATACACACACCACTTAGCCTAGGCTCTCCTAGATCTAAGGATTTGTTTGATTGTGTGTTTGCTTATATGTTAAGTTCAAGGGTTAGCAAAAATATCGATTTGAACCCATCAAACCTAGTGTCATTAAGGACAAAAATTAAGGACATATTTAGGAAACTTAGAAGTTTTTTTTTTAATTAAGATACATATTCTTATGACTAGAAATTTTCAAATACTTGAACCTAGTGACATGCACAGCCCCTAGGAGAACTCTCACTGGTTTTGGAAATCATTTAGACCCTTAATTAATTTTCTTAAGTTTAAGTCTTAATTAAGCCATTAAACCTTCCGGAAAATCTAATAAATCCATTTTAAACCCAAAAAATATGTTTAACCCCTCTAACTGACCAGAATTAAACCCTTAACCCATGAAATTTAAAACCAAAATTATTTGACAGCAATTTGAACCTTAATTTAATTTTTAGTAAAAATCAATATTTAATTCATTTAATTAATTAAAAAATATTAAAAATTCCAGAAATTTCCAAAACACTTGGAAATCTCTCCTTAGGTCATTTCTGACCTTTGGAGTTGATTTCAAGGAGTTTGGGACTCATTTGGAGAAAAATCATAAAATGGCCCTCTAATTAAGTAATTTTCAAAAATTCCATAATTACCCAAACTTCAAACATTCATAACTAATTCCAGAAAAATCCAAATCACCCAAACTCACTTGCATTCAATTCCTAATAAGGTCTAATATTTATTAAAAATATTAAATTCCAGAAATTTGCAATATTTTAAAAAGTCAACAAATTGGTCAAACCGTAGTCAAAACTAGTTCAAAACTTCAAACCTTTGTAATAAAATGCAGAAAAATCCGATTTCAACGTACTTACTGTCTAACTGATCGTAGTAAGGTCTAGTATTTTAATAAAATACAAACATTCCAGAATTTGAGCTTAATCAAAAAGTCAATTTTCAACCCTTTAATCAATTCATTAAAATATTCTAAAAAATTCATAAGAGCTCAAATCATTCTAAAACTCAGAAAATATTGGTTTAATTCTTAAAACACTTAACAAATCCTTTAAAACACAACAACCACCCTAAAGTTGAAGTTTATTGGCTGGACTACTCCGGGCTGCGGGGCTAAGTGTCCTAAGGAGGCTGGTTCCTCGAGCCTGGTGGCACAACGCCACGAATGAATTCTAAAGGGTGTCAAACCTTAAAATGGATTAATTCTTAATTATTCAACATTTTAAAAATCTCTAATTCAATCACATTAATTTGGTTTATCGGCTGGACTACTCCGGGCTGCGGGGCTAAGTGTCCTAAGGAGGCTGGTTCCTCGAGCCTTGTGGCACAACGCCACGAATCAATTAATGGCAAACTTAAATTAATCAAGCTTTAAAAATCAGCAACCAACTCCCTTTAATATCAATCCACTCCTTTAATTCTAACCAATTTAAATAACTTAATCAACCCCGATTGCTACTGGGTAACCCAGGCCTACGAGGCTATTAGCTTAGCCCCAAGGAAGGTGAAATAAACTTCACGGCCTCGGTGTGAAACAAAGGTAGCAATCAATTAACTTTTAAAATATATTTAATTAAAATTCCTAATTTATTAATACTTGAATTTTAATCTAAATTCCCTCCTAAGCCTTAACAAACTCAAACTTTTAGACAACTTCAATTAATAACCTACTTTAGGATCTATCCCAGCCACACGACCTTTTTCACACACTTTAGATGATGTGCTAGGACAACCAACTCTAGATCTAGGTTAGGCCGGTGTTTACTTTACTGCTGTGTGCCGGATTTTTCGTAGTTTTCACTGCATGTTGTGGATGAAATTGCTTTGCTGTGTCTGCTTACTTTTTCTGTACTCTGTGGATGGATTGATGTGTTTGGCGACTAGATTACCCTTAGGTTAGGTACGATCTGGATGTTGACACAGTTTTCTGCAGGTGGCCACGCT
This sequence comes from Dendrobium huoshanense, assembly GCA_016618105.1. Classification (NCBI taxonomy): domain Eukaryota; kingdom Viridiplantae; phylum Streptophyta; class Magnoliopsida; order Asparagales; family Orchidaceae; genus Dendrobium; species Dendrobium huoshanense. Next base: position 46,376,940 of record CM028358.1, on the reverse strand, counting down.
CATGCAGGGCAATATAAAAAGGGGGCAAAATAAAAAAATGCATAAATATTATAAACTCTTTGCACAGGTGCTTCAGCTGCTAAAGCCCCCAAATAAAAAGAGCGTGGCCAGTGTGTTTACTTTCTTTTCTGCTCATATACAACTGCTTGGGAATAACTGTTTTTTTTTATATATTAATTGCTTAGGATAACCCTGCAGGTGAGTCTAGATTTTTATTTTGATATCAATGTAATTTGTGCAAGTGTCAAGTGTTGTGAAAGTTTATTTTGAGTTGGGATACATAGATCCAAAGCTTGGATTCCAAAGAGGAAAGGATACCCCTTTGGGGAACACTCCTTTTCCATTTGGAAATCCAAATTTGGATCATACCTCTTCCTTACCCAAAGAGGAAAGAGTGGCCTTCCCCTTAGAGGGAAGTGCCCTCTTGTTCATTTGGGTAATCCACTACGAAGATTCCAAGAAGATTGAAGAAAAGGAGTCCAAAGAAGAATGAAATTGAAGATTTGAAGACTTGAAGATTGAGAGTATCCCACTCAAAATAACTTGCATCATTACTAGGCTTAGAATCCGGGCTGTTGTCAGTGGTGCCCGGCCACTTTACTTTTTGCAAAACTCTGGTTTGTAATAAGCAAGGCAATTCTGCCTATGGACATTTATTAATTAATTTGTATTTGATTTGATGATTTCATTGCCTTTAGGATTACTTGTTTTTACTAGTTTTTTTTTGGCGATTGCATGCCGCTCTTTGTTTTCGCCTGGATACGTGAGGCTCGTGAGGGTGTGAAATTTTTATACTCATAATCTTAAAAGTCTAAAATTTTAGTGAGTCTAAATAACATAGAAAGATAACGAATCTAGGGAATTAGCCGGGGATCGACCCCGGGGTCGCATGCATATTTTTGCATTCTTCTTTCCTTGCTTTAGACCCTTCCCCGCCTGCGGGTAGAGTCCGGATAGTCTGACCTATGAGGACGAGGTGCCGGATCTGGGGAAGTCCAGTCTTCTAAAAAATTATTTTATAAGCCTGTTTTTAAAAATTTCAAGCATATTTGATTTGAAGTTGTCAACCAGCATGCATTGCATTAGATACAAATTAAAAGAGTCAAAATTTTAATTTCATAGTCCTTAGCATTTTAGCACCCAACATAAGTCAAAGGGGCCAATTAGGAAAATCTCTGGATGTCGGCCCCGCCTCCCCAAAACTTTAATTATAACGTCCCTACCACTCTTTCATAAAAGACCGGATTCATCTCTTTTAAATCGATTAGGTGGTTAGCTGGCTCCCCAATCCAGGCCGGGGTAAGTCCAGACCTTGCACTACATTAGTTAGGGTCGGACGACTGTGGTCCAGTGTCCAAAATAGATTTAGGTTCTGGGGCAGATCTTTGATTATAAGACCCCAAACTTCGGGAATCTAATCCCAAATTCCTAATAAAATGCTCAATTCTAATTAAAGCTTCATTTCAATCCTAAAACATAAAGCCCAACACTTAGATTAAGTTGGGACATTTCCGGATGGTTCTGGAATCTCAAAGTGTCCCCTACCTCTCATCCTTTAACTCCGTTAATAACTGTTCAATTTTGATCCATTCCCTTTTGATTTTCCAATAATTCTATTCATACTTTGATATCACTCCTAGAAATTCTAAACAAAATTTTGCCACTATTTTAATCGAGAGTTTTCGTAGGGGATTTTATCTCCCTACGATGTAATTAACTACGAGGGCTTGCGCTCGTAAGAGATTTAGAACCACACACACCTGATTTTAAAAATTGATTTTTCAAAATTCAAATGGATTTCTTTGGGAGAACTTAAAATACTAGTGATCATTATTATCATATTTAAAGAATTATCATTGAACGATATTTTCTCCCTTCGGAGAGATATATCTTTCTTTGATAAGGCTTTGGATGTGAACCTAACGATCACACTTCTTGAATATTGTAACTGGATATTCAATTGAACCTCATTTTGACCCTTCGGGGTCATATGAATTTCTCTTTAGCATCCGCTCACAATATTCAAGATGGATTTCACAATTCTAAGTCTGAACACCGTTATGAAAGTTTATTTTCGTCCTCCGGGGTGATATACTCTTTCTAACGAGTCGATTCGACCTTAGAATTAGAACTTAACCTTAATCTTAAAATCCCCAAAGAAAACTAATATTTTCAAAACATGTTTTCAAAATTCCACCAACAAACACTATCACATATGGATTTTAGTATAAGGAGGTTACACTAGACCCACTAGACTTATTGATGGCATTAGGATTGAAACACCTTTACTTATTGGAAATTAGAGGAAAAAGACTTAGCTCCATTAAACATAAAATATTTAATTAGTTTTTTCTGTGCCTTGAAATCTGAGGATTACATGTGTATTTCAACCTATAAAATTGGAAAAGAAATTTGGGATAGACTTCGCAAAATGTATGAAGGAACTAATGAGGTGAAATAATACAGATTAAATATTTTATTACATGATAATGAACTTTTTTGCATGAAATCAAATGAGACAATCTCTGACATATATACACATTTTACTCATATAGTTTCCTCATTTCATGTTTTAGGTAGGGAACTAACTAAATTAAAAAAAAAGTTAATAAATTCCTATATTGTTTACCTACTTCTTATGATGTAAAGATGACTATCATAACTAAGTCAAAAGACATAAATATATATTCTATTGATAATCTATTTGGATCATTGATTGCTTACAAGTAAGGAATGACACAAAGATAGATTGATGCAGATGACAAGCAGAAGGATAAGAATATCACAATTGAAAGTGGATGATTCAAAAAGTAATCAATTACTGGCTGAGGATGAATAATATATTGTATTCATGATGAGGCAATTCAAAAGTTTCCTAAGAAAAAAGCAATGGAGACATCAGTAGTGGAGTAATGGTTAGTTCTACAAGAAAGCAAAACTTTCTAATAAAATCATTTTTTATGAATGTAAGAAGCCTAGACATATTAAAATCGATTACTTGAATCTCAAAGCTAATCTTGACAAGGGGAAAGTTGAGGAGAAAATTAATGTTAGGAAGGGCAAGAAAAAATTGCATATATTAAGCATGCTTCTATTTTTTTCATTTTCAAGATGTGAACCCAAATTCATTTGGGTTCATAAGTCTAATATTTGATAATTTTGTAGAAACGCTCTCATACAAGCCCTCGTGAGAGCATTTGGTACCTAGATAGTGGATTTTCAAAGCATATGATTGGAGATACAACTCAATTCATATCACTGTAAGCTAGGAAAGGAGGCAAGGTGACACTTAGAGATAATACCACTAGAAGAGTAGTAGATATAGGTAAGATTGGCAACAAAAATAATTTTTTTATTGAGAATGTATTATTGGTTGAAGGCTTAAAACATAACTTGTTAAGTATTAGTCAGCTTTCTGATAAAGGTTTTAACATTAAACTTTTACCAATAAGTTGGATTATAAGCCAAAATAGAATTGATGTGTTGCATGAAAAAAAGAGTAAATAATGTATACATGCTTGATTTAAATTATGTTAAATTTTCTAATACTTTTTGCCTCAAAATTATTACTGGTGAATCATAGTTATGGCATATAAGACTCTATCATGCAAGCATGAAAAATCTTAGGAAGATTACCCATAAAGAATTAGTTACAGATATACCCAAATTAGACTTCAATAAGGTCACATGTGTTATGCATGTAAATTAGGAAAATAGGTTAAGGCCTCCTTTCATTTAATTAAAGAACTTAGAACTAGCAAACCTTTAGAAATTCTATACATTGATCTTTTTGGACCAGTTAACACTGTAAGTCTAGGAGGAAAGGTTTTTGGATATGTAATCGTTGATGATTATTCAAGATTCACTTGGGTTAAATCTTTATCATATAAGAGTGAATCATTTGATGAATTTAGAAATTTTTTTACTTGGATTCAGAGGAAGCTAGGGTGTGAAATTCTATCAAGTTAAAGTGATCATGGAGAAGAGTTTAAAACTGAAAATTTGAAGATTTTTATAAAGAGCAAGGAATTGATTACAACTTTCAGCACCTAGGACCCTCAGCAGAATGGGGTTATTAAAGAAAGAATGGAACTTTGATGGAAGCCACTAGAGCCATTCTCGTTGAATATTCACTACTAAATTAATTTTGGACTAAAGCAGTAAGTATGGCTTGTTATGTTCTGAATTGTGTGAACATTAGATCTAAGTTGAATAATACACCCTATGAACTTCTTAAGGGGAGAACACCTAACCTTTCACATTTACATGTCTTTGGATGTAAGGTGTTCAATCATATAATGGTAAAACTCTTTTAGAAAAATTTGATCTTAAATATAATGAAGGAATTTTTCTAGGATATTCTATTGTTGATAAATCATATAGAGTTTTTAATTAAGAGAACTTTGGTAGTTAAGGAGACCACACATGTAGTTTTTCATGAATCTGGTATTTCTGAAGAGCCAAGGAAGGAGAAAGAACTTATTGAAGATATCTCCCAAGGAATTAAAAAAAAATCTTGAAGAGAATGTTGAAACAGAAAATGCATTGCCTATAAAATGGAAATCTTTTAAAAGTTATCCTAAATAATTGATTTTATATGAACCTAGTAAAAAGGTGTTTGAACTAGGTAAGGACTTAGCAAAGAAGTGAACCACTCAGATTTTGTTTCAATGATTGAACCAACTAGCATAAATCAAAGACTTTCTAATAGATTTTTTATTTTGGCCATGCAAGAAGAATTGAATCAATTTATTAGAAATGATATTTGGGAATTAAATAAAATGTCTAAATATTAATGTGTTGTTTGAACTAAGTGGATGTTTAAAAAAAAAAGAATGATTTAGGTGAATTGGTTAAAAATTAAGCAAGACTTGTGGTCAAGGGGTATAATCAAATTGAAGTAATTGATTTTGAAGAAACTATTGCCCCAGTAGACAGACTTGAAGTGATAAGAGTGTTACTAGACTATATATGTTTTAAAGGTTTTATATTATTTCAAATGAATGTTAAGAGTGTCTTTCTTAATGGGTGATACAAAAGAATATTTATATTGAGCAACCTCAAGGTTTTGAAAATTCAAAATCTCTTAATCATATGTTTAAATTGAAAAAGGTAATGTATATACTAAAATAGACACTTAGGGCTTGGTATGAGAGGCTAAGCTTATTCCTACTTGAAGGATCATTTGTTAAAGTAAGTGTGGACACCACTCGCTTATTAAAAATGGTAGGAGATGATATACTCATTGTTCAAATATATGTTAATGATATCTTATTTAGATTCACAAATAAAAATATTTGTGATGATTTTTTTAAAAATAATGAGTAGTGAATTTAAAATAAGTTTGATTGGAGATTTGAGTTACTTTTTTAGTTTTAGTATAAAGCTGAAAGAGGATGGAATATTTCTTAGCCAGCCAAAATATATTAAGGATATCCTTAAGAAATAGGAAATTAATAAAGCTAAACTTATGAGTACACCAATGAGTTCCTCAATGCAGTTGGATAAGGTATCTAAAGGAAAATATGTTGATCAAAATAAATTTAGAAGAATAATTAGAAAGTTACTTTATTTAATTGATAGCAGACCAGATATCATGTTTAATGTTAGTTTGTATGCTAGATTTCAAGCTAATCCAAAGGAATCACATTTGACTACCGTTAAAAGAATTCTGAGATATATTTTAGGAACTCAAAACTTAGGGACATAGTATCCTAGGCATAGCTCTTCTTTTGAAATCATTAGATATTCTTATTCATATTTTATAGGATGTAGGGTTGATTATAAAAGTATATCTGGAACTTGTCAATTCATTTGATTGTCTAGCAGAAAACATAATTATGTAGCCCTTTCTTCTACTAAAGTAGAATACATAGCATTAGGTAGTTGTGTGGCATAGGTTCTTTGGTTAAAATAACTACTTTCTAATTTTGGATTTTTAATTGACACTTTTCTAATTTTATGTGATAATACAAGTGTCATATGCATTTCAAAGAATCATATTCAACACTCCATAACCATGCATATAAACATAAGGCATCACTTCATTAGAGATCATGTCACTAAATCAAAAATTGAGCTACATCATGCAGCTACTGATAATCAACTTGCAGATATTTTCACAAAACTACGGGCTTTTCAAACAATTAGCACCTTAACAATCATATTAGGTGTGATTGATATTTGTGCTGAAAAATTATAATTCTGTAAATTGGATTTGTAATGTATTTTTATGTATGCTGATATTTATGGTTTGTTCTTTATTTGTATTTCATTAATGTTTGATTGTTTCTTAGTTTTGTGTTGTGTTCCATTTGTATTAATTTTTTTGTTTTCATCTTTGCATCTCATGGATCTTAGGTGATTTGTTTTTAGAAAAGTGTTTTGTTTATCATACCTTAAGTTGCTTTACCATTTGTCCTATACGAACAACTTTCATATTATACGAATTCAATAGACTGTACATGATATTTTTCCTGACCTGAGCAGACAAAAATCAGATTTGCACAATACATCATCATCTGTATGATCCGTTAATTTTCATTTGTAGGAATGAGATGAATTCTTCCAGTAATAGTTATTTTCAAAGATCATACATAAAAAATCAGATTTCATCTGTACGATCCAGTTATCTACTGGCACATGGATGATCTCAACCATTTGGCATGAAAATTATCACTGATCGTCCTGGATGAACACATATTCATCTGTATGACCAACTTTAGTCAAAAATTTATATGACTCCTCGAGAATTGGGTATTATGAAAAGTTGTTTCATCACATTAACTATTTTGGTTATTTTCATTCATATGTAAAAAATATTTTCATCCACTATGAACTTAAAATTATGTTTACAAACCTCATGTCGTACTGTATAAATTTTCCCTATTTCATTAAATTAAAGGTCATTCTTTGAATTTTCACCATTACTTTACTTTCAAAACTTTCTTGTGCTCAATCTTTTAAAAAATGGTAAGCAGTAGCAAGCGTGCTAGGCATTCTAAGGGCTCTTCATCTCAGTCCAATCAACTAGACAAAAATTTTCTTTCTAAAGAGAATGAAAATGTGTACCAACATTACTTCGAAGCAAAGATGACTCCATCTCATCTTCTCATTCAAGAAAACATCAACTTTTGTCGTAATGCCCCTTTTTGCTTCCAACCAATTTTCCTTCATTCTCACTTTGATCCATGACTTTCATTTTGATACCTTCTATTACTTTCTTGCTAATCTTAGAATGCAGTTAAACCACATAATCATGTCTTCTTTTGTTCTTGGCCAAAGGGTAGAGATAACAAAGGAATCTTTAGGCACAAATTTACACCTTAGAACCAAGGGTGTTAGAGCACACACTATGACATCAAGAGAAGCTTTTGACTATTCTACTATAAATCAAACCCTTAGAGGTATACCTTTAGTCAATCACTTACCATGTGTGCACACTCTAAATCAAAATGCCACAATCATCTATCATGTGCTGAGAACTTTAATTATTTCTAATGCTAGTGATCGTATAAACCTTTCTCCTTTACTTTCCATAGTCACTTATCTAATAATGTCAAACACTACAATTGATGAAGCCCAGTTGATTTTGGATTACATCAACAAACTAATAAACATTAAACTTCCTTCCACTAGAAGGAAGAAGAATGTAGCTTTATGACATCTAATTGCCTATGTCCTTAAGAAGAAGTATAATCTAATTCATCCTGATCCCCTAAACAATTTTCTAATCTTCTTTATTGATGCTGCTTTTCGTTCCCTTTTTCACTAGGATTAGGGGAATGAGGATGATGAGATGGGAGGAGAAGAGGAGGCTCCTACACCTTCACCTGCTCCTGCTCCTAGACCTGAGTAGCATTTCTATCAAGAAATTGTGCATAGGTTTGATTGACTTGAGTCTCACTTTGATCAACAATTTGATCATATTTATACTTGCCTGATGGCATATATAATGAAGATATGGGCTAGATCATAGGGCAGTTTAGCTCTATCAAACTCAAGTAGCTACCATCAATAATTATATTATGATGTTCACCTCTTCTCAGCCTCCTTCAGATCAAGATCCTCCAGCATATTAATTTTAATTTTCCATTGTAGTGTTGTATGTTTTTGCTTTTAAGTTTTCATATGACGGCATTTGAATGTTTGTTTATTATTTTAACAGTATTTTCATTTATATCATTCGTTAATTTTTTTTTTTTAAAAAAAAAGAAATGGAATGGTATTTATCTTATTTTTAGGTTATTCTTCTTGAATTGTTTTAAATTTCTATAGACTAATCAAATGTAGTTAATCTATGGAATGAAACTTTAAAATATTTTTTCCTACAAATTAATTTCCTTGCAAAATTTAATTTCTCAAATTTTTAAATTAAATTATTATTAGATGTAGCTTAGAAGATCATCTTCATGTTCTTATAGGCAAATATTTTTTAGCTATAATTGGTGCAAATGATATGTCTTATTTTTATTTTATTTCTTATTTAATGTGTGTTTTTTTTTTTTTTTGTTAAAAATTTTCTTTTAAGATTTATTTATATCAGCAATACCAAAAATGTAAAAAGATGCATGGTGTGTCAAGCTTGATAAAATATACAAAATGTTCCACAAGTTTTAAAGATGTGCGATGTTCGCCAAAAATGAAAGAGGCATAAAATTAGCCCAAAATGAAAAGATGTACAAAGTGTGCCAAAATTTTAAAAGATGTGCAATGTCACCAATTGAAAGTAACATATAGTTCTTTCCTTTATCTTTCTATTTCTTACACAAATCCATTCAATCAATAATAATCTCCACTATTGAATTGGACACAAATTGATCTTTATTTCATCAATTTTGTAATAATTATTTTATTTGATAGGTCTATAATGAACAATTAACTTTTCTTATCTTAATTATTCTTTAATTTAAAATATGAGACTTTCATTTTTACATAAGGACATCAATGTTGTCTTTGCAAATTGTTTAAAATCCTCTTCTTCATCGTCTATTAGATTTTTCAATATCAACTTACATTTTTAAGATGAACTTTCCTTTTTGTTGTTGTCAAAAAAGAGAGTCATTGTTTATTATTTATTTGTTTGTTTTGTGTGTGGCGTGTGTGTTTTGTTGTTTTTGAATTTATTTTGGTGTTTTGGTTTTTGAATTCATTTTCCCTTGTTTTTAATTGAGCATTCATTGAGGGGAAGCTTAGTAAAAAAAGGACCTTTAATATTAATTCAAATATTAATTATTTTTTTATTACTAAAAAGAGAGAGATTATTGCAACTTAGAATTCAAGATTGAGTTTTATGTAATGTGATTTTTTGATGATAACAAAATATTATTGTTATGATTATTATTTTCTCCTAACATACATTGGATATACTTCAATTTATTTTATGTGTACTAAAATTTCAGAGAAATTATACTCCAAACTGATGAAGACTTCAAGATAAAGTATAATATGATTTTATGTAATGGAGTTAGTAATTTTTATTTTCTTGAGTCTTAGAGAATGTGATTGTAATTGGGTAACTGTGTACACACACAAACAGGAGGAGAGAGTTAAAATTTAAATTAAATTTTTTTACCCTATTTATACTATACAATGTCAGTTCATACAAACAACTGATATTGTATTAAATAAGCTTCATACTAGATCATGACATGATTTTTGAGCTGTTCGTACATATGATATACATATCATACAAACGATTGATAGTGAATGAAATAAGCTTCATAACAGATCATCTAGACAAATTTTAAGTATTTGTACAAATGATCTACATATCGTACACATGACTAATAGTGTATAAAATGAGCTTCGTAGTAGATCATCCAAATAAATTTTAACAATTCGTACAAACAATCTACATATCGTACAGATGACTAACAGAGTATGAAATAAGCTTCGTTTAAGATCGTCCAAAGGAACTTTAATTGTTCATACATATGATTTGTAAATCATACAAACAACCAATAGTGCACAAAATAGTATTTGTACAAAATTGTCCCATGATTTTGAACTCTTCGTACAGATGATCCCTGATTATACTATACAATCTGACTCATTTTCACTTTAAAATTTCAGTTTATAGATGGTTTTTAATGTGCACTTCTATATAATGAGTCCTAGAAACTGTCTTATAATCTATTTGCTATGAATTTCTCTTGAGAGTGAAAAGGAGAGTGATTTGGGAGTGGAGAGTGAGAGATCTTGCAAGAGGAAATTGTGAGGGATTCATAAGGCTGTCCAAAGGTGAAGATCTCTTAGTTGTATTTCAAAACTCTATCCTAGTTCTTTGAAGACTCTTAAGAGAAGATATCCATAGTAGATCGGGTACTCTAACTTCACATGAGGGTGAAAAAGGATGACGGTACTCTATCTGTACTAGGAGGGTGAAAAAAGATGACGGTACTCTGCCTTCACCTGGAGGGTGAAAAAGGACAATGATTCTCTGCCCCATCGGGTTAGTCAAAGCGAGATTTTGTAAGGGCTTCTCCGCCTTACTATGGGAGTGAAAGTAGAGTCACTCGTGATTAGTGCAATATCTGAAGAAGGAGTCTCTAGAGAGTGGACATAGGTCAAGTTGAATTGAACCACTAACAAATTTTGTGTTCTTCTATTATTTTACTTTTTATTGCATTTTTACTTTATGCACTTTATATTACTATGATTGAAAAATATTTTATGAAATTCTATTATTGTGTAAAATTTCTTAACATGGTTTTCTAAAATACAAGTGATTTTTTAAAATTACCAATACCCCCCCCCCCCCCCCCCCCCCCTCTTAGTTAGCCTTTGGACAGTTCTATTAGGTTTAACACATGCACAAACTTTTAGAGTATTGAAATTATTTTTCACCCATTTGTTGAAGATAGAGAACCTGGATCATTTACCCTCCTTATGAAGGCAGAAAACCTTAAAGATTGTCAGCCTTGATGTTCTTTTTCCCAGAGCCACCCAAGAAAATAAGCAAGGAACTCGGAGGAACCATGGCCGAAGCTTGTTGAAGCAACCATGTGAAATCCCATCACACTACTTCTCCCTCACACAACCTCTCCTTCTTCTTCTCCAAGATCTCCTAGATCTCTCATAGCTCCCTCTAAGAAAACACTACAGTCAAATACTGGCCAAAAGTCTATTTAAGAGAGCATAAATACAAAGGGGTTCAAAAACCTAAAATTTTAATGAAATTGTAATTTTTCATACAATGTAATTGATGATAGTATAGTATAATTAGTTCAAAAATTAGATCTCATATAATATGATATAACAGACTCGGGATGAACTGTTCAAAATATGTGTACTTATTCGTACATATTGATCTGAAGATTATATAGAACAATTAATTGAATTATTATGTGATCATACAGAATGATTGTTGTTGGGACAACAAAAAATCATCTCTTCTCGTCATTTGGATGATTAACATTATACAGTATGATTAGAGAAAAATCAAGGGTTTGTCCAAGATGATTGTTTGGATGAACATTCTTCGTACAGTATAATTATCTTTATTAATTAACCCTTGATTTGATTGACTAATCATGGGTTTTAATTGAGCAAGTTTTCAAATATTATACTATACAAATGTGATCGTATAATATGATTAGTTCAAAAATTAAAAACTTAATTTTGATTAGTGGCTAAGGTTTTTGTTTAGAATAGATCATGCATTATGATCTTGATCGTATAGTATGATTGGTTCAATGAAGATTAAAAAAAAAATTACCATTTTATATTCAAAAGCATTTAATTGTACAATATGATTTTGATCATACAATATGACTAATATATATATATATATATATATATATATATATATATATATATATATATATATATATATATATATATATATATATATATATATATATATATATATATATATATATATATATATATAATTTTCTCACTCCCTGTGTCTGTACACAGTCGTTAGTATCATATATACCATTTATAGGACTAGGACTCAAGAAATATAAGAATAAAAGAAATAAAGATTATAGACTCTTCGTAATCCTACTCTAACCAAGCTTGAGCCCTTAATTCTCTTGCATGGTGTATGATGTACCTGAAATATTTGTACACATAAAAATATATACATAATATATAATATTATGAGAAATGAAAATTCAATCAATAATATTTATTATCATCAAAATTACAAGCTCAAGATCCCATATTACAACATTCTAAGTTCTGTAGATTGGACTATCTGGTAAGTAATCCTTTCGTGCGATCAGTTATATCAAGTTAAGGATCATCCATGAAGAACCAATATTCATCCACCAAAAAATATGTTAAATTGTACATAAAGATTTGGATTATATAGTATGATTTCCAATCAAGATTTCAACTTGATTTGAGTGTATGATCAATAATCCAAATTAGGTGAGACTTGAGCTAGCTAATTTAACAAGATCCTCATCAGACATCAAGATAACTATAAAACCTTTAACAAAGGATTTAGTATAAGTGAAAAGACGGTCATTCAAAGATGAAGCACTAAAAACTACGTCATAAAAAAGAATGAGATTTAGGATATTTAGGTTGAGTCTAGTGAATAGGTTGTTAAACCTAAGTTAATGACCCAAGGCTACCAAGAGGGGGGGGAGAATTGGTAGTTTTAAAAACTTAACCCTCTTTTAAAATTTTAGTTGAACCAAAATTACACTTTTAATGAAATTTTATAGAAAAGTTTTTCAACCACAAAATTTTTAAAACAAAAGAAAAATGCGGAAAATAAAAAGCAGTAAAGTAAATGACACAAGATTTATAGTGGTTCGGTCTAAACCAGACCTACATCCACTCCTCAGAGGCACCCTCTGAGTATTGCACTAATACCAATAGTGTCTCTCCTTTTGCACCCACAGCAAGGTGGAGAAGCCTTTACAAACACTCTTTTCACCACTACTCGGTGCGACAGAGAACCGTCATCCTTTTACACAATCCCCAGTGTTGGAAAAGAACCGTTCATCCTTTCACACTCTCCTAGTATGGGCAGAGAACCCTTCATCCTTTCACACTCTCCTAGTGTGGGCAGAGAACCCTTCGGTTGTTCACACTCTCCAAGTGTAGGCAGAGAACCCTTCGGCTATTCACACTCTCCAAGTGTAGGCAGAGAACCCTTCGTCCTTTCACACTCTCCTTGTGTGGGTAGAGAACCCTTTGGCTATTCACACTCTCCAAGTGTAGGCAGAGAACCCTTTGGCTGTTCACACTCTCCAAGTGTAGGCAGAGAACCCTTCGTCCTTTCACACTCTCTTAGTATGGGCAGAGAACCCTTCGGCTGTTCACACTCTCCAAATGTAGGAAGAGAACCCTTCGTCCTTTCACACTCTCCTAGTGTTGACAGAGAACCGGATCTCCTTGACAGATCTTCTCACAAGAAATCTAGAAAGAAGGAAGAAAAGAGTGAAGTAATCCCAATTCACAAGTAGAGATTCTTACCTTTAAACACCAAGTGAAACCTTCACGCTCCAGTGGTAGGAATCCTCCTTTGAATGCTCTCTCACACTCTCTCCTTGACTTTTCTTTCAATAGGCACGAAGATCAAATGGCAAAAAGATTGGGTGGCAGTCAAATTTGAACTATTTATACAAAAGACAAGAAAAATTGCCCAAAAACTACAAGTTCTCAATTATGTACACAGTGGATCATCCCGTACGATCGTGGATCGTCCTGGATGATTTTACTTAAAGTGTCAGAAATGAACCTAATGTATATTAGTACGAACTATGTTCATGCACGCTTATCGTCCCGTACGAACTAGGTTCGTCCGGAACGAAATGGTTATTTCATAGGTCGGTTTCCAAAAATTCTTCAGGATGAAACCAACTGACTTAAGTCAGTTCAGTTCATTCTGGGACGAATAGGTTTCGTCCTAGGATGATTTTATACAAAGTGTTTCATCCAGGGACAAAAATAAATTTTTGTTTTGTACAATCGCATACAGAGGGCTTCATCCTGGGATGAAAATTAATTTCGTCTTGTACGATCTCATACAGAGGGCTTCGTCCTGGGACGAAAATTAATTTCGTCCTGTACGATCTCATCCAGAGAGCTTCATCCTGGGACGAAAATTAATTTTGTTCTGACGAACAATGAAAGTGAGAATCCCATGACGTTCGTCCCGGGATGAATATTAAAATCGTCCTGGACGATTAGGACTTAGAAAATTTTCTCCTCGCCTGTTCGATTCATTTCTCTTCTGAGGGTTAATTGATATGATCGTCCCATACGAACAAAGTTCATCCCGTACGATCAGTTCATAAAATTTGTCCCCCAAAAGTGTGTGTTGTGATTTTTCACTCAATTACAACCACTCCCTTTCATTTCAAAAAACTTGTAATTTACAAAGGATTAATATGAAGTCTTCATCGCTTGGAGTTGATTTTCCTGAAATGTTAGTACACACTAGATCAAAAATAAAGCTTCCAAAAAGTGTTAGGAGATATATAAAAACAATAATATTTGAAATCATCAAAATAATATAATTTGCAAGTATGTAAAATATACAAATAGCAACTCTCTCTACAATCTCCCTCTTTTTTATGATGGCAACACAATTATTGTTTGTAGGATTTTAAATTTTAAGTATTTCCTAAACTCCCCCCTGAATTTATGAACTCATGAAAATAAGGAGGCATTTGAATTACTTAAAAAAAAATTTGTTTTTCAAAAATTTTATACAACACAAAAGATAAAATAAAGAAAACAATCAAATACTACAAATACAGTACATACGAAAATCAAACACTACGAAAACAAATCAAACACTACAAAAATCAAACAGTGCGAAAACAAACGCAACAACAAATAATTTCTCCCTCTTTTTGACAACATCAAAAGGTGAAGATGAATAGAATGTTAGAAATGTAACCATAATTATGAAATTCACTATATATTTTAAGCTTGAAAGTGATTGAGATAAGATATGTAAATAAAATCAACAACATTAGAAATATCACAAAATTTCATATAATTTAAGAAGCGATATAACTTAGAGAACAATAAGAATTTGTCAAAGGCATGTGCTAATTTAGACATGAAGATAAAGAAAATTATTTCACTAAGGATGAATAAAAATTTCATATTTCAAATTTCAATTTAAATTATAAATGAACGTTAAATCAATTTGAATTAAGAGATTAAAAGAGTTTGGAAAGAAGTAATTACCACATGTGGCGCTTTGCGCATCATTTTCAATTTTTATACCAGCACATTTTTGTGAATCTTTTTAATTTGGGCTTATTTTGTGCCTCTTTTTTGTCATTGCAATTTTTTTGCACATTTATTTTGATTTTTGTACATTTGTACAATTTGCAAGAGTATTTGAATTCTTTCCAAAATTAATAATCTAAAATTTCAAATTTTTCTAAGTGCATAAATACTAATTGAAAAGAGAAATACAAAATAAGAAAACATCTAAATTACAATAATAATACCCAGATAATGTAGTCTAAATAAGAGACATGGAATTGAAAATTCTAAGAATATCAAGTTATAAGCATGTCTTAAATTTTGAAAAATCATATTTTCTATTGAAATTAATTTAAATTTACAAGTTAAATAAAGAACTATTATGATTAAAATAAAATGAATGTCATAAAATCTAACACACATTTCTAAAACATTTAATAACAAAACATTGAAACTTATATTGATATCGGATAAAAACTTTTACAATTTAAACTCTTTGATATCAATATTAACACAACTAAAACATGGAAAGATAACACACAAAAGGAAATCACTAACACAAGAACAATACTGAAGTACAGAACAGACATGGAGCAAACACTGAACAAACACTGAACAAATCACTCAGATGGACCCTGATCTGGAGGAGGAGGTGGTGCTGCACCAAAAAAGCTGAAGTAACTACTTATCATGAACATGTTGGTATTAATGGCATTTATTTGTTCACGCATATATCCCATATCCTGATTGTACTGAAAATCTTGCTGCTGTAGATGAGTTTCAATTTGATCAAATCTTTGATCAAAATGAGCCTCTAAATTTTCAAATATTTGAACAAAATCCTCATAATTTGGTCCAGCAGCATGTGAAGGTCCTGCTTGTTCTTCTGTTTCACTTAGAACTGCATGAGTTCTGCTGGGCTCACCCTTATTAAAGATAGCTCTAAAGGATGCATCGTTGTAGTAGAGTGGTTCTTCAAAGTCTTGTTTAGGATGTATTAAATCAAACTTCTTCTCCAAAATATAAGCAATCAGATGTCCTAAGGCTATGTTCTTCTTCCTTTTGTGATCAACATGACAAATTTCAGAGAGACTATAAATGTAGTCAATTAAGAGTTGAGCCTCATCTATAGGTTGTCTAGTCATAATCAAGTAGGTAATAGTAGAAAGAAGAGGAGTGATGTTGATTCTATCACCAGCTTTAGGGATAATGGAAGTTCTTAACACATGTTGAATGATACGGGCATCACGCACTAAGGTTGAAACTTTAGGCAAATAATCCTTAACTCTTATTCCTCTAGTCACCCTATTGACTTCAGTCCAGTCAAAACTTGAGTTTGTCAAAGTGTGTGCTCTTAACCCTTCAGTCCTTAAGTTTAGAAAAATACCAAAGTCATCATTGGTGATTTCAACTTTCTTTTTGAAAACAAAAGAACTGATAACAGAGTGGTCGGAGTTGAATGACATGTTTGCCAGAAAATAATGGAAGGTTTCTTTATTGTAGAAGTGAACTAAAGTGAGGATTAAACTAAATTGAGTATGGGCAAACAAGTGCATTACCTTAAAGGTTAAATGATCCTGTAGGAGAACTCTAGATGGAGTGATTTTTGCAGAAACAAACCTAGGAAAAGATTCTTCATTTGCTCTAGACAGGAAATTTTTGGATGTATTCCTAGGAGGGCCCTTAGCCAAAGTCTTTTGTCGCTTGCTAGAACTTTCCATCGAAGGATTTGAAAAGATGAAAGCTTTGAAAGAAATGTGTGAGAGTGACTATTCAGAAAAAATTGCCGTTAATTTTAAAGAAAAATGACTGTTCGTACCAGACGAATTTTTCGTTCGTCCCGTACAAAAATATTTCGTATGGACGAATTATTGAGTTTAAAAAATAACAACTTTTCGTAAAAACACACAATTTTCGAAGCGTCCTTTCGTACAGACTTTTGACCAAGACGATCGTACAGATGAACACGTGTTCGTACAGACGATCAAAAGTTAACTCATTTTAATGGCAGTTGAAAATCATCCCCCGCTATGAACCGACATATGTTCGTCTGGACGAACCAAAGGTTCGTACGGACGAAGTTCATAATAAAAATTGTCTTATCCGTTCAACTGCTGTATTCAATCGTCCCGACATTTGAGAAAAATATTTTGTCCCGGACGATCGTGAGGATCGTACAGACGAACTACATTAAAAAATGCTCCTAAGACGATTTGAAGTCACGCAGATTGACATTTTACACACATCGTCCCGTACAAAAAAAAATTCGTCCCGGACGATTAACACAAATTTTTGGATTTTTGTATTTTTATCAAAGAAAACCAAAAGAACACACAAAACACAATAAACAATGACAAATGTACAGACTCTAAATAAAAATCACTCAAAAACAAACAAAATCACAAAAACGAAATCATAAAAACATAAACTATGAAAACAAAACATCAATGTTGCAAACACATTTTTATTTAAGCATTTAAATCAATCACACCAAGCCTTGTTCTTAATGCACTGAAAGTATCAAAGGCTAAAGGTTTTATAAAAATGTCTGCAAGTTAATTTTTAGTTGAAACATGGTTAAGTTCAATTTCTCCCTTGGATACATGATCCGTTATGAAATGATGCCTTATGTCAATGTGTTTGGTTCTTGAATGTTGAATAGGATTTTTGGAAATGCAAATAGCACTAGTATTATCACAATAAATTGGAATAGTTCCTATAGTTAATCCTAAATCAATCAACTGTTATTTTAACCAAAGTACTTGTGCCACACAACTTCCTAATGCAATGTATTTTGCTTCTACAGTAGATAGGACCACTGAATTTTATTTTCTACTAGACCAAGAAACTAATGAATTTCTAATAAATTGACATGTTCCAGAAGTGCTTTTCCTATCCCCCCTACAGTCTGCAAAGTTTGAATCTGAATAACCAATAATTTCAAATGAAGAGCTAAACTTAGGATATCAAATTCCTAAGTTCTGAGTTCCTAGTAAATATCTTAAAATCCTTTTCACTGCTGTCAAATGTGATTCTTTTGGATCTGATTGAAATCTAGCACATAATCAAACACTGAACATAATATCTGGTTAGCTAGCAGTCAAGTAAAGTAAAGATCCAATAATCCTTCTAAATTTCTTTTGATCAACAGATTTTCCCTTAAGGTCCTTATCCAACTGAACTGAGGAACTCATTAGTGTACTAACAGGTTTAGCATTGTCCATTTCAAATTTTTTGAGGATGTCCTTAACATATTTAGTTTGACTAAGAAATGTATCTTCCTCAAGTTGCTTAATGCTAAAACCTAGAAAGTAATTTAAATCTCCCATTAGACTCATTTCAAATTCACTACTCATTGTTTTAGAAAAATCATCACAAAGATTTTTATTTGAAGATCCAAAAATGATATCATCCACATAAATTTGAACAATGAGTATATCCTTTTCAAATTTCTTTAAAAAGAGAGTTGTATCCACACTTTCTTTTTTAAAAGATCTTTCTAGTAGGAAGGTGCTCAACCTCTCATACCAAGCCCTAGGTGCCTATTTCAATCCATATAATGCCTTTTTTAACTTGAAAACATGATTTGGGTATTTAGAATTTTCAAAACCTGGAGGTTGTTCTACAAAAATATCTTCTTCAATTACCCCATTTAAAAAGGTATTTTTCACATCCATTTGAAATAATTTAAATTCTTTAAAACAGGCAAAGGCTGGTAAAACCCTAATTGCTTCAAGTCTAGCTACAAGGGCAAAGTCTCCTCAAAATCAATTCCTTCAATTTGATTATACCCCTTAGCAACTAATCTAGCCTTATTTCTAATGACTACTCCTGAGTCATTCATTTTATTTTTGAACACCCACTTAGTTCCAACAACACTTTAATCTTTTGGCCTTGAAGTGAATTCTCAAACTTTATTTCTTACAAATTGATTCAACTCTTTATGCATGGCCAATATCCAGAATTCATCAGAAAGTACTTGATCAACATTAGTGGGTTCTATAGTTGAAATAAAGGCTGAATGATTGACTTCTTTGTTTAATCCACGCCTAGTTTTAACACCCTCACTAGGTTCACCTATAATCAATTCCCTTGGGAGGTTTTTAGAAAATCTCAAATCTCTAAGAAAATGATTTTCTATTTCTAAATTCTCTTCCACATTTTTTTTCCAAATTTATTCTATCAATTTTTTGGGAGTTATCCTTAATCTCATCTTCAACAACATTTGGCTCTTCTAAATTTCTAGATTCATAAAATACAATATGTGTGGTTTCTTCAATGACCAAGGTT
Source organism: Dendrobium huoshanense (assembly GCA_016618105.1). Taxonomy (NCBI): domain Eukaryota; kingdom Viridiplantae; phylum Streptophyta; class Magnoliopsida; order Asparagales; family Orchidaceae; genus Dendrobium; species Dendrobium huoshanense. The sequence continues at coordinate 46,357,458 of CM028358.1, read as the reverse complement.
CTTTTGTTGAATACCCTATAAGATTTTCCAACACTTGAATATCCAACAAAAATTCCTTCATCTAATTTCGGATCAAATTTTCCTAAGGCAGATTTTCCATTATTATGAATGAAAACCTTGTAACCAAAAACATGCAAATGAGATAAATTAGGTGTTCTACCTTTTAGCAACTCATAGGGTGTTTTATTTAAATTCGATCTCACATTCACCCTATTCAGAACATAACATGCAGTGCTAACCGCCTCAGCCCAAAAATATCTAGGAAATGAGTATTCTGCCAATATTGCTCGGGCGGCTTCTATTAATATTATGTTTTTCCTTTCGACTACTCCATTTTGTTGAGGGGTTCTAGGTGCAGAAAAATTGTAGTCAATTTCCTTTCTCTTTACAGAAATTTTCAAATCTTTCATTTTCAAATTCTCCTCCATGATCACTCTGTATAGAAATTATTTCACACCCTAATTTCCTTTGAATCCAAGTCAAAAAATTTCTAAATTTCTCAAATGATTCACTCTTATGAAAGAGAAATCTAACCCAAGTGAATCTTGAATAATCATCCACTATAACAAATCTGTATACCTTCCCTCCTAGACTTACAGTTCCTACTGGTCCAAAAAGATCCATGTGTAAAATTTCCAATGGTTTACTAGTCCTAAGATCCTTATTGGACTAAAAAGAGGACTTCACTTATTTTCCTAATTGACATGCATCACAAAGGTGATCCTTAGTAAAGTCTAGTTTTGGTATACCTCTCACTAAGTTCTTTTGGGTAATTCTCCTAAGGTTTTTCATACTAGAATGATAAAGTCTCCTATGCCAAAGCCATGAATCATCAGAAATAGTTTTCAAACAAAAAGCAGTAGGATATTGAATACAATTTAAATATAGCATATAAATATTATTTACCCTTTTTCCATTTAAAACATCTTTTCCATTTAGGCTTAATATGCAGCTAGTAGGTAAAAATTTTACACTATAGCCCTTATCACATAGCTGACTTATACTTAACAAATTATGCTTTAAGCCTTCAACCAATAACACATTGTCCATAAAAATTTTTTTTCAAATTTCCAATCATACCTGATCCAACCACTTTCTTTATGGTATTATCTCCAAGTGTAACTTTGCCTCCACTCCTGGCTTCCAGCGTTATGAATTGAGCAGTATCTCCAGTCATATACTTTGAACATCCGCTGTCTAGATACCAAATGCTCCCACGAGGTCTTGTGTGAGAGCAATCCTGCAAAAATATCAAATGTTAGACCTAGGAATCCAAACATGTTTGGGTTCTCCTTTTAGCCATTTATAATCAAATGTATGTATGATATGTCTAGGTTTATGCATCTTAGGTCTCCACACCAAATTAGATTTCATCTTCAAAGTACAGGTGTGAGATATATGTCCAAATAATCCATAATTAATACATTTGACATTAAGAAAAGTATTCCTAAGTCTTCTACCATTTGTTTGTCTTCTAAGGGATTCCATATATTTAGGATAAAATTTAGGATTTGTAAAATCTTCAAGTTTGGGGGGTATCCTATTATCCTCAAGAGCTCTTATTTTCAACTTATAAAATGAATTCATATCTTCCAAGATTCGATTTGTATAATTGATTCGATATGTTTTGCTCTCTGATTCATCCTTAAATATCTTAAATTCTTTTTCAAGATCAACATAGATGATTTTAAAATCTCATGATTTTTATTCAGATCATCATATTCATCAAGTAATTTTATGTGGTTATCATCTATTAAACCATGATCTTTCCTAAGGATTTCATGTTCTTTCTTAAGTTCTTCCAATTCTAGACTTACACTAACATGCATCTTTTTCATTTTCCTATATGTATCATGCATGTGTTCAGAAACCTCAAATAATTCATCATAACTTAAGTCACATATCTCCTCTTGATCTGATTGATCTATGTTATTTGCCATCAAGCAAAGATTGGTGACTTCTTCTTCCTTTTCGGTCTCTGATGAATCTGAAGTTGAGTCCACCCAAAAAGCTCTTTGAAACTTCTTCTTGCCATTCTTTATAATTTGTTTTTCCTCTACCTTCTCCTTGCTGGGAGTGGCTTTGAGTTTTGGGCAATCAGTCTTGATATGATCTGGTTTCCTGCATTCATAACAAATCACTTCATTAGAAACCTTGCCATTTCTGTTAAACTTACCTCTATTCCATTGCTAGCGTCTCTTCTACTTCCTCTTCAGAAAGCTTCTGAATTCTCTAGTCATTAATGCAATATCATCTTCATCCTCAGGTTCTGAGTGTTCACTCTCAGACTCTTCAACTTTTAGTGCTATATTTTTCTCCATTCGTGGTTCACCTGCATTAATCTTTCTTTGACTAACCCCTTGCTCGTAAGCAATGAGTGAACCAATAAGATTATCAATAGAATAAATGTTTAGATCTTTAGACTCTGTAATTGCGGTAATTTTAGCATCATAAGCAGTAGGTAAACAATGAAGAATCTTATTAACCATTTCAGCATTAGTTAATTCTCTACCAACTGCATGAAAAGAAGTGACAATTTGTGTGAATCTTGTGTACATGTCATAAATAGATTCATTTGGTTTCATGCGAAACAACTCATAATCATGTAACAAGATATTAAGTCTTGATTGCTTAACCTCATTTGTTCCCTCATAAGTTATACAAAGCCTATCCCATATGTCCTTTCCACTTCTGCAAGTGGAAACCCACATGTAGTCTTCAGATTTCAAAGCACAAAAGAAGCTATTTAAATATTTGGCATTTAGTTGAGCTAAGTCACATTCTTCTATAGTCCAATCTGCAAAAGGTGTTTCTACCCTAACTCCATCAACTAATCTAGTTTGTTTTGTATAACCTTCCTAGACTAGGATCCACATACAATAATCAAGTGACTGTAAGAAAGTAGACATGCGTGTTTTCCAAAACTTAAAAAGTATATTATCAAACAGTGGAGGTCTAGTAATAGAGTAACCCTCAGGTGTATTTCAGTTTCCAAATGTAGCCATCTATGTTAATCAAAAAGTAGTTTAAACTTATGATTTTGAAACGAAGCTCTGATACCACTTATTGAGTCTAGTGAATATGTTGTTAAACCTAAGTTAATGTCCTGAGGCTACCAAGAGAGGGGTGAATTGGTAGTTTTAAAAACTTAACCCTCTTTTAAAATTTTAGTTGAACCGAAATTAAACTTTTAATTAAAATTTATAGAAAAGTTTTTCAACCACAAAATTTTTAAAATAAAAGAAAAATGCAAAAAATAAAAAGCAGTAAAGTAAATGACACAAGATTTATAGTGGTTCAGTCTAAACCAGACCTACATCCACTCCTCAGAGGCACCCTCTGAGTATTGCACTAATACCAATAGTGTCTCTCCTTTTGCACCCACAGCAAGGCGGATAAGTATTTACAAACACTCTTTTCACCACTACCCGGTGTGGCAGAAAACTGTCATCCTTTTACACAATCCCTAGTGTTGGCAGAGAACCGTCCGTCCTTTCACACTTTCCTAGTGTGGGCAGAGAACCCTTCGTCCTTTCACACTCTCCTAGTGTGGGCAGAGAACCCTTCGGCTATTCACACTCTCCAAGTGTAGGCAGAGAACCCTTCGGCTGTTCACACTCTCCAAGTGTAGGCAGAGAACCCTTCATCCTTTCACACTATCCTAGTGTGGGCAGAGAACCCTTTGACTGTTCACACTCTCTAAGTGTAGGCAAAGAACCCTTCAGCTGTTCACACTCTCCAAGTGTAGGTAGAGAACCCTTCATCCTTTCACACTCTCCTAGTGTGGGCAGAGAACCCTTCGGTTGTTCACACTCTCCAAGTGTAGGTAGAGAACCCTTCATCCTTTTACACTCTCCTAGTGTCGGCAAAGAACCGGATCTCCTTGACAGATCTTCTCACAAGAAATCTAGAAAGAAGGAAGAAAAGAGTAAAGTAATCTCAATTCACAAGTAGAGATTCTTACCTTACAAAAGATAAACAAAAACAAGTTTTCAAGTGAAGCCTTCACGCTCTTAAAGTGTCAGAACCTAATGTATATTAGTGCGAAATGTTCGACGCTTATCCTCCTAGGTTTGTACAAAATGTTATTTCATAGGGTTGTTTCAAAAATTCTAGGACACACTGACTTAAGTCTCCTTGGGACGAACAGGTTTCGTCCTAGGATGATTTTTACAGAGCGTTTCATCCAGGGACGAAAATAAATATCCTGTACGGACTGGGACAAAAATTAAAGATCTCATAAATGGCAAAAAGATCTCATGTGGTGGCATTTCGTAACGAACAATGAAATGAGAATTCCGAACTATCATGGATATACAAATTCAGAGGGTTAATTGATAAACGAACTCGCGATCAGTTCATAAAAACTGCAAGTTTTCAATTGAAATGTTGTATACACTAGACAAAAATAAAGCTTCCAAAAAGTGTGATATATAAAAACAATAATATTTGAAATCATCAAAATAATCAAGTCAAGTATGTAAAACATGCGTAACTCTCTCTACAATTTATCATACGATCGTGAAGAACATCTTAAGGATTTGGAGAGGAGGATAGGCCAACCTCCTCCCACCAGAACCATGAAAACGATTTTACTTAAAGTGTAGGAATAGCCGTAGACCTATGATGGAATATAATTAGTTGTAAGAAACTATATACTATGTGGACCAAATAATATTTAATTATAATAAAACTTAAAACATAGGTCCACGTACACGCTTCATGGTCGTCACCCGTATCGAACTAGGTCAAATCAAGTATAAGAATAGGTTGTAATCAAAGGTCTACTAAAACCTAAACTAAGAAAAATTAATCCACAAAAAATATGAAGCCTGATTCCCATTGTAAAGGAGATCATGCTAATTATAATTTAAGGGAAAATCGCTAACACATGGAGTTAAATTAGTCAAATAAAGCCCTTAATCACTTCAAATAGAGGTGATTAATTAGTCTCATAATCTCTTTAACTAATTTAAGTGAATATTTATAAAAATACCCATACGAGTAATTCTTAAATAACTTTAAATCCATATAGAATTAGAGTTTAAAAACATGGGCTTTTGTAGGTCTCCTCAATACCTTTCCTATGAGCCAAAGAACACACAATTTGGCCAAGTGTGTAATGAGATATATTTTTTGAAGTTTGGGCTAATTTTTTGAATTATTTAAATTTTATTTACACATGCAGCTGTCATTTACATGTGGCACCACATGATTAGTCAGCCAATCATTGGCATTTTTTGGTAAAAACATAGTATTAATCATAGTCATCCAATCTTAGATCAAACGGGTAATATATAATGTGCTCCAGGATTATGGGATATATTGGAGCCATAGATTAAAATTAATTGCTCTAATTTTGTTTTCCACCTCCCATACGTGTTTTCAACTATAGGGCTATTTCAGCAATATCTGAGAGATCTTGCCTATGAAATGACATCAAATTTCATAAAGAGCATTTGAGGACTATGAACCTTTTAATCTAGTGGTCCAAATTCATTTTTTTGAAGGCTCTTCACACTTGGCCAAACTGCCTTATTAGTGGGAGCTTAAGTTTGAACTTTTACCTCAAAAAATGCTCCAAATGCCTCAAAATTGCTTTAAGAAAGTTTGTATGATCACCCATAATACTTCTCCTCAAGGGACTACGGATGTAGGAGAATTGGAGGCAGAGTTAACGTTCAGATGGGGAGCTTTAATCAGAGCTTACTCAAACCCATCAGAGACAGGCACTAGAGGGGATGGGAAGCTAGGGGAGATTTATGTAGCTCTAGCGAGGCTTTTTGAAAAGAATAGAGGAAACTAAGGGGTTTAAGTGAGTTTTCCCTATTCAACCCTCTCGAATGGAGTTTGGATAATCAGGATCACTCAAGTAGAGCCTTGGATGCTTACCAACTAGAGGGAACACCTCAGAGAATGTTCCCTAACCTGAACAGTTGCCTCTAGGCTTGAAAAGGCATGGGCTATACTTAGATGGATGGGGGCACTAGAACTAATTTTGTTGAATTTTTTGCCACAATCTAGAGGAGTAGGTGTGGGATGGTGTCTAGAAAGTTACTAAACCTAATGTATGGGTCAATTGGTTTTAGCTAGTGAAGTCTATTTGGGAAATATGGATCATAGGACCTGATATAGGATGGTTTGAGTTGGCTTAAATCTTGATCCAAGATAACCCAAGGGTTTGACTAACCAAGGAAGGTGCACCAGACCTATGGCAGCTTAATGCAAATGTTAATTTGAATTGGTGAAGCCTATGGTTGAAGTTGGCTCAATGCAAGATATAATTGTTCACATTGGGTTAGCCTAATTCCTAACCGATGTGGACCCAAGGGCTTAATCACCTAGGATAGGTGCAATGTGTCATGAGGGACTTAGTGCAAGGATTCATTTGATTGAAAATTATCTCAGGAAATCCCCTCATGACCATGTGGGTTGAGATATGGCTAGCTCCAGTGGGCTCAAGGGATTGGCCTCCTATGGATGGCAACTAAAGACCTAATGGGTCATCCTAAAGGTTTAAATTACTTTGGAAATACTAAGAGAACTAGATTTGTATTGGATTTAAGTGTAGGGTGAAAGTCCGAATATATAGGTTGTTAGATCTATTAAATTTGTCCAAAGACTAACCAAGAGGGGGGTGAATTGGAATTTAAAAAACCACTTGAAAATTTTAAAAAACTTATTAAAATTTATAAAACACAATGAAAATTTTCTCAAAATAAAATTTTCAACCACAAAATTAAATGTGCATAACAATAAAAATGTAGCAAAATAAAAATAAAAGAACACAGAAATTTATAGTGGTTCGATCCAACTAGACCTACGTCCACTCCCAAAAGACTCCATCTTAAAGTATTGTGCTATACCAAAGTGACCCTCCTTTTGCTCCCATAGTAAGGCGGACAAGCCATTGTAAAAACCTCTCTTCCACCAAACCCCAGTGCGATAGAGCACCATCGTCCTTTCTCACCCTCTTAGTGATAATATAGATTCAGAATCTTTTCACACCCTCTTGGTGTCGGCGGAGTACCATCATCCTTTCACACCCTTCTGGTGTCGGTAGAGTACCATCATCCTTTCTCACCCTCCTAGTGATGGAAGAGTACTGGTGCTCCTTTAAAAATCTTCTTCCAAGAGTCTTCAAGAAAGTAGGGAAAAACTTTAAATAACAAGTAAGAGATACTCACCATTGGGCAACCTTGTGAATCCCCTCATAACTCCCACTTCAGAGATCTCTCACTGTCCAATCCCAAAAAACTCTCCCAAACACTCTCCAAGTGCACTCTTAAAAGAAATTCACATTAGGAGTTCTCTCACACCCAATTTTTAGAACTCTTATATATGAAAGATAGAAAAAATTGTTCAAAAAACTAAAAATTTCAATTTATCTTTTTGAATAGTATAATACGATCTCACATCGTACATACGAACAGTTAAAAAAATCCTCATATGATCATGTACAAACTGATTTCATACTCTCTCAGCCTTATATATGAACTACCATCATATGGTATGAATAGTTCAAAAAAGAATAGGTTCGTCTGGTCGGTATATAGTACTATTCTCTATGAACGTTTTTTGTACTTTAGTCAGCATAATGTACGAACCCTATATGATACAGTACAATCATTTTAACTAAATCATGCTTTATTTGGTATGAAAATAGACGAGTTCATTTCTTACTCTGGATGTCTCCTATAGGAAACTAATTTTATATAATACAAAAATTCAAAAATTTACTTATTCGTATGGACGAAATGGTACGCACCCATTTCATACTCTAGACATCGCCTATATAAAACTCATTTCATACAGTATAATTATTTCAGAAAATGGTGAGTTCATTTCAAACTAACTTTGAGCCATTTCATATGCTGGATGCCATCTGTATGAATGTAACTTCATACAAAGCGAACAATCCAATCAAAACTTTCCAATACATGATTCAATTAACTACTTTCTAAAGGAACACTCAGGTCAAATAATCTGGTATGATCCCATAATCATATAGTACAATTACTTTTAAAAAAATAAGTTTTTCTTTAATACTCCAATTGTGTGTGTGCATGGTTATCCAATTACAATCACACTCTCTCAGACTCAAGAAAAAAAGAAAAAATATTGACTTCAACTATGATAAACCCTAATCAAATCTATCTTGAAGTCTTCAACAATCTGGAGTATAATTTTCCTGAAACATTAGTACACACAAACAACACAAACAAAATTTCTAATACATGTTAGGAGAAATAATAATCAACACAATAAGATTTTGGAATCATCAAAAATACATATGATATAAAAATATAGTTTAAAAAACCAAGTTGCAACAATCTCCCTCTTTTTTATGATGGCAAAAATAATTATTGTTTGAGTTAACATTTAAAGCAAATTTTCTCCTTAACTCCTTCTAAATGAATGAATAATCTAAAAACAAGGAGTTCCCATGAAACTCAAAAACACAAACTTAAAATTAAAAAGAACCAAAAACTTACCTAAATTAAAAGAACCAAAAACTACTAAAACAACAATAAAAACTACTAAAGCACCTACAAAGACTATTAAAGAAACAAAGTATACACACATCTGCAATACAACACATATATACACACAACACACATAAATCAAATAACATACATCAAACACAACACACATACATAAAATAACATACATCAAATAATAACTAATGACTCCCCCTTTTGACAACAACAAAAAGGGAAGTAGCTCTTGAAATGATAAATTTCTATTAATAAATCATAATAGTTGATGAAGATGAAGACTTTTAAAGTAATTATAAATACAACATTAACTTCCTAATGCTAAAAAAGAAAAACTCAAATTTTAAATCAAAGAACAACAAAAATAAGAAAAATCAATCAGGTTCACTGCTCATTCTAGAAAAATCAATTAAAAATAATTATTACAAAAATAACAAAATAAAGGTTATTTATTTTCTAATTCAATAGTGAAGATGATTACAGATTTTATGGATTTGTGTATGAGATAGAATGATAAGGGAAAGAATAGTATGAATCTTTCAATTGGAAACATTACGCATCTTTTTAATTGCTTGTGGCACACTTTATGCAACTTTTTAGTTTGGGCTAATTTTGTGCCTCTTTTCACTTTGGCAAATATTGTGCATCTTTTCAATTATTTGGCACACTTTGTGCATACTCTTTTTTTTTTTTTTTTTACTTTTTGTGTTTTTCCAATGTCATTAAATCTTAACATAAATTCCAGTAATAAACACATTGAAAAAGAAATAAACTAAAAATAAGACATATTTCTTAAAACAATTATAACTAAGTAATACTTGTCTATAAGAACATTAAATTGATCTTCTAATCTATATCAAGTCATAATCTTAATTTTAATTTTAAGAGATTAAATTTTGCAAGGGAATTAATTTGTATAGCAAAGTAATTTAAAATCCCTTTCTAGAGATCAACAATAAATGATTTTTCTGTAAAAATATAAACATTTCAAGAAGAGAAATTTCAATGTAAGTCAACACAACATTTTATCATTTAATTCATCTTTTGAAATTCAAGAACAACAACATGAAGACACTATCACATGAAATCACTGAAATAAAATGAAAACATCTTAGAAATACAAAAACAAATACATAAACTCATCAGCAACTATAACATAGAAGTACAACTAGTAATCAGAGGGGCCTTAATCTGGAGGAGGTTGTGGGTTGAACATTGATTACAGATCTTAGCTACATTTGTGTTAACCGTGTCAAATTGCCCTCAGATCTAACCCATGACCTCATTATATCTAGCATCTTGCAGATTCAAATGATTCTCAATTTGATCAAAGAGTTTATCAAAATGAGTTTCCAGTCTGTCGAAGCATTGGACCATTTCTTGGTAGAAATTTTGGTCAGATTCAAGTGTTTGTGCTGGTGCTGGAGCTTTGGCTCCTCCTTCTTTTCCCTTTGAATCTTCTCCCTCTAATCTTGATCCTGCCCAAAGAGTGCCCGAAAATAGGCATCAATAAAGAAAATAAGAATTTCAGTTGGTGGATTAGGATGGATTATGTTATACTTTTTCTCTAAGATATAGGCAATAAGGTGTACTAAGGCCACATTTTTCTTTCTTTTATTATGAGGAATTCTAATATCAAAAAGTTTGTAAATGTAAGCCATGATAAGTTGGGCTTCATCAAAAGGTGTTTCACTTATTATCAGCTATGTGATGGTGGATAAAAGAGGAGTCAAATTTATGTGATTACGAGCTTTGGGAATGATAGAGGTTGGCAAGACATGCTAGATAATCAGGCAATTTTGATTAAGAGTGTACACACAGGACATATGACTTACTTGGGCTACACCTCTAAGAGTCTGATTAATTTCTAACCAGTCAAATTCTTCTATAGAGGTTAAAGTGTGTGCCCTAACTCCTTAGGTTCTAAGGTGTAGCAAGTTGCCTAAGTCTTCCTTAGTGATTTCTACAAGCTATTTGAAAATATAAGAGGTAATACTAGGGTGATCTTGGTTTACCTTCAAATTAGCCAAAAAGGTTTAGAATGTCTCTTTATGGTAGGCATTCATGAGGGTCAGAATAAAGGAAAATTGGATTGAGAAAAAAAATGGTATAACAGAAAAGTTAATGTCTCTTTGAATCAGAAGTCGAGAGGGGATAATTTTTGCAGCAAAATACCAATCAAAAGCTTACTCATTTTCTTTGGAAAGAAAGTTTTCATCCCTACAATATCGGATGATGAGCCCTTAGAAGTGCAAGGCCATTTGCTATTGCTGGCCATTCCTAAGATTTGTATTTGAGAAGATTTGGAATAAATGAGAATATGAAGAAAACTTATCTAAGACCCTTTTACTTAAAGAAAAATGACCTATCTATTAAGAGAATTGATATTTGCATGTTTTACATTCTTGCAACTTGTATAGTTTTGATGATTCAAAATATTATTGTTTTATGTGTAGTTATCTCCTGACACTTTTTGGAAGATTTGTTTTTGCTCTTGTGTGTACTAACATTTCAGGAAAATTGAACTCCAAACTACTGAAGACTTCAAATCAAATTCAGTATGAGATATCTTGTATTTTGAAGCTTCTAATTTTTGTATGAATTAAGTTTGAGAGGGAGTGATTGTAATTGAGTGAATAAACACATACACACTTGAAGAGATTTTAAAAATTTTGTACTGATCGTACGGGATGAATACAATTCGTACGGGACGATCAGGTCAGTTATCTCCTTGTAACAATAATGGAACGAACAGTTTTTGGAGAAACTTTTTTCTAAGTCCTGATCATCCAAAATGAAATTATTTTCATCCCAGGACGAGCTAGGCTCTGTAAAATTTTCGTCCAGATGAAATTATAATCGTCCACGGATGAGCTAGGCTCTGTAAAATTTTTGTCTAGACAAAATTATAATCATCCCCGGACGAGCTAGGCTTTGTAAAAATTTTGTCCATATGACATTTATATCATGCCTGGACGAGTTACTCTCTATAAAAATTTCATCCAGACGAAATCTTGTTCGTCCCAGGATGATGGAAACCAACTTAAGAAAGTTGGTTACATCCTGTAGTTATTTAGGAACTGACCTATGAAATAATTGTTCGTCTAGGTGAACCTAGTTCGTACGGGATGATGATCGTGTATGAACATAGTCCGTACCAATATTCATTAGGATCATTTTTGACACTTTAAGTAAAATCGTCCAGGACCATCCACGATCATACGGGACAATCCATTTCATGTTGACTTGAATATTTATAGTTTTTGGACAGTTTTTCTTGTCTCTCTTATATGAGGTCCAATTTTTACTGCCACCCAATCTTTTTGCTCATTGATCTTCATGCCTATTAAAAAAAGAGTCAATGAGAGAGTGTGAGAGAGCATTCAAAGAAGAATTCTTACTACTGGAGTGTGAAAGCTTCACTTTGTTTTTAAAGGTAAGATTCTCTACTTGTGATTTTGGATTACTTCACTCTTTTCTTTTTTCCTTCTAGAATTCTTGTGAGAAGATCTATCAAGGACTTCCGGTTCTCTGCCGACATTTAGAAAGTGTGAACAGTCGTGGGTTCTCTACCCACACTTGGAGAGTGTGAAAGGACGAAGGGTTCTCTATCAACACTTGGAAAGTGTGAACAGTCGCGGGTTCTTTGCCCACACTAGGGGAGTGTGAAAGGACGAAGTGTTTTCTGCCTACACTGGGAGAGTGTGAAAGGACGAAGGGTTCTCTGCCCACACTAGGAGAGTGTGAAAGGATGAAGGGTTCTCTGCCCACACTAGGAGAGTGTGAAAGGATGAAGGGTTCTCTGCCAACACTGGGGATTGTGTAAAAGGACGACAGTTCTCTACCGCACTGGCTAGTGGTGGAAAAAGTTTGTTGTAAAGGCTTCTCCGCCTTGCTGTGGGTGCAAAAGAAGAGTTACTAGTGGTATTAGTGCAATACTCGGAGGGTGCCTCCGAGGAGTGGATGTATGTCTGGTTTTGACCAAATCACTATAAATCTGGTGTCATTATTTTTCAGCTACTTTTTTTTATTATTGTGATTTATTGTTTTAAAACTGTGGTTGAAAAATTATTTCTACAAAATTTATTACAGTTTAATTTCAGTTTAAAATACTAAAAAGAGGGATTAATTTTTAAAATACCAATTCATCCCCCCTTTGGTTAGCCTTGTGGACATAAACTTAGGTTTAACAACCTAATTCATAGTGAACGAGTTTCAACAAGTGGTATCAAAGCTTTGTTTCAAAATCATAAGTTTAGACTACTTTTTTATTAACATAGATGGCTACATTTGGAAACTGAAACACACCTGAGAGTTACTCTATAACTAGACCTCCACTGTTTAACAATATACTTTTTAATTTTTGAAAAACTTGCATGTCTACTTTCTTACAGTCACTTGATTATCGTATGTGGATCTTAGTCCATGAAGGATATACAAAACCAACTAGTTAGTTGACGGAGTTAGAGTTGAAACACCTTTTGCAGATTGGACAGTAGAAGAACATGACTTAGCACAACTTAACGTCAAATGCTTGAATAGTTTATTCTATGCTTTAAAATCAGAAGACTACATGCGGGTTTCCACTTGCAAAAGTGGAAAGGACATAAGGGATAGACTTTGTATAACATATGAGGGGACTAATGAGGTTAAGCAATCTAGACTTAATATCTTGTTGCATGATTATGAACTATTTTGCATGAAACCAAATGAATCTATTTTTGATATGTACACAAGATTCACACAAATAGTCACCTCTTTACATGCATTGGGTAGGGAGTTAACAAATGCTGAAATGGTTAATAAGATTCTTCATTGCTTACCTACTGCATATGATGCTAAAATTACTGCAATTACAGAGTCTAAGGATTTAAACATTTACTCTATTAAAAATCTTCTTGGTTCGCTTATTGCTTACGAGCAAGGAGTTAGCCAAAGAAAGGTTGATGTATGTGAACTACGAAGGGAGAAAAATATAGCATTGAATGTGGAAGAGTCTGAGAGTGAACAACCACAACTTGAGGATGAAGATGACATCGTATTCATGACTAGACAATTTAGAAGCTTTCTAAAGAGGAAGCAGAAGAGACGCTAGTAGTGGAATAGAGGTAAATTCAATAGAAATGCCAAGGTTTCAAATGAAATTATTTGCTATGAGTGTAAGAAACCTGGACAATGGATTGCCCAAAACTCAAAGCCACTCCTAGTAAGAAGAAGGTAAAGGAGAAACCAATTATAAAGAAGGCAAGAAGAAGTTTCAAAGAGCTTTCTGGGCAGACTCAGCTTCAGATTTATCAGAGACTGAAAAGGAAGAGGAAGTCACTAATCTATGCTTAATGGCCGACAATCTTGATCAGTCAGATCAAGAAGAGGTATGTGACTTAACTTATGATGAACTTTTTGAAGTTTCTGAACACATGCATGAATCAAATAGAAAAATAAAGAAAATGCATGCTAGCCTTAGTTTAGAAGTGGAAGAGCTTAAAAGGAACATGAAATCCTTAGGAAACATCATACTTTGATTGATAACAACCACATGAAATTACTTGATGAGTTTGATGACTTGAATAAAAATTATGAGAATTTAAAATCATCCTATGCAGAACTCAAGAAAGATTTTAAGAACTTTAAGGATGAATCATAGAGAAAATTATATAAAATCAATTATTTAAATCAAATTTTGGAATATATGAATTCATTTTGCAAATTAACGATAAAAGCTCTCGAGGATTATAGGATACCTCCTAAACTTGAATATTTTACTAATCCTGTTATATATCCTAAATTTATGCAATCCTTGAAAAGACAGATGAATGTTAGAAGACCTAGAAAACCATTTCCAAAAGTAAAATATAATAATTATGGATTGTTTGGACATATAGCTCACACCTGTACTTTAAAAATGAAAACTAATTTGGTGTGGAGACCTAAGATGCATAAACCTAGACATATCATACATGCATCTAATTATAAATTGCTAAAAGGTGAACCCAAACTTGTTTGGATTCCCAGGTCTAACGTTTAATAATTTTGCAGGGTCGCTCTCACACAAGACCTCATGAGAGTATATGGTACCTAGACAGCGGATGTTCAAAGCATATGACTGGAGATACTGCTCAATTCATAATGCTGGAAGCCAGGAGTGGAGGCAAGGTAACACTTGGAGATAACACCATAAAGAAGGTGGTTGGATCAGGTATGATTGGAAATTTTAAGAATTTTTTTATAGACAATGTATTATTGGTAAAAGGCTTAAAGCATAATTTGTTAAGTATAAGCCAGCTATGTGATAAGGGGTATTGTGTAAAAAATTTTTTTACTAACTGTATATTAAGCCTAAATGATAAAGATGTTTTGAATGGTAAAAGGGTAAACAATGTTTACATGCTAGATTTAAATTGCATTAATTCTCCTACTACTTTTTGTTTGAAAACTATATCTGATGAGTCATGGCTATGGCATAGGAGACTTTATCATTCTAGCATGAAAAACCATAGGAGGATTACCCAAAAAAAAATTAGTGAGAGGTATACCTAAACTAGACTTTACTAAGGACCACCTTTGTGATGCATGTCAATTAGGAAAGCAAGTGAAGCCCTCTTTTCAGTCCAATAAGGATCTTAGAACTAGTAAACCTTTAAAGATTTTGCATATGGATCTTTTTGGACCAGTTGGAACTGTGAGTCTATAAGGGAAGGTATACAGATTTGGTGATTGTGGATGATTAATCAAGATTCACATGGGTTAGATTTCTATTTCATAAGAGTGAATCATTTGAGAAATATAGAAATTTTTTTGAATTGGATTCAAAAAAAACTAGGGTGTGAAATTATCTCTATACAAAGTGATCATGGAGGAGAATTGAGAATGATAAATTTGAAGAATTTTATAAGGAGAAAGGAATTGATCACAACTTTTCTGCACCTAGAACCCCTTAACAGAATGGTGTGGTTGAAAGGAAAAATAGAACATTAATAGAAGCCGCCGAGCAATGTTGACAGAATACTCACTCCCAAAATATTTTTGGGCTGAGGCGGTTAGCACTGAATGTTATGTTCTGACAGGGTGAATGTGAGATCAAAATTAAGTAAAACACCCTATGAGTTGCTAAAAGGAAGAACACCTAATTTATCTCATTAGCATGTTTTTGGTTGCAAGATGTTCATTCATAAAAATGGAAAATCTGCCTTAAAAAATTTGATCCAAAATCAGATGAATGAATTTTTGTTAGATACTCAAATGTTGGAAAATCTTATAGGGTATTCAATAAAAGAACTTTTGTAATTGAGGAGACCACACATGTTGTATTTGATGAATCTGAAAATATGAAATAGCCAAATATTGAAGAAGATGAAATTGAGATTAACTCCCAAAAGATTTATAAGATGAATTTGGAAGAAAATTTGGAGATAGAAAACCCTTTGCCTAGAGATTTGAGATTTTCTAAAAACCACCCAAGGGAATTGATTATAGGTGAACCTAGTGAGGGTGTAAGGAGTAAGCATGGATTAAACAAGGAAGTCAATCATTCAGGCTTTATTTCAACAATAGAACCCACAAATATTGATCGAGCACTTTCGGATGAATTTTGGATTTTGGTCATGCAAGAAGAGTTGAATCAATTTGTAAAAAATAAAGTTTAGGAATTAACTACGTACAAGGCCAAAGGATCAAAGTATAGTTGGAACTAAGTGGGTATTCAAAAATAAAATGAATGACTCAGGACTGGTCATTAAAAATAAGGCTAGATTAGTAGCTAAGGGGTATAATCAGATTGAAGGGATTGATTTTGAGGAGACTTTTGCCCTTGTAGCTAGACTTGAAGCAATTAGGGTTTTGCTAGCCTTTGCCTATTTTAGAGGATTTAAATTATATCAAATGGATGTCAAAAGTATCTTTTTAAATGGAGTAATTCAAGAGGATGTTTTTGTAGAACAACCTCCAGGTTTTGAAAAATCTAAATACCCAAATCATGTTTTCAATTTAAAAAAGGCATTATATGGATTGAAACAGGCACCTAGGGCTTGATATAAGAGGTTGAGCACCTTCCTACTTGAAAGATCTTTTGAAAAAGGAAGTGTGGATACAACTCTCTTTTTGAAGAGATATGGAAAGAATATACTCATTGTTCATATTTATGTGGATGATATCATTTTTGGATCTTCAAATAAAATCTTTGCGATGATTTTTCTAAAACAATGAGTATTTAATTTAAGATGAGTCTAATGGGAGATTTGAGTTACTTTTTAGGATTTAGCATTAAGCAAATTGACGAAGGTACATTTCTTAGTCAATCAAAGTATATTAAGGACATACTCAAAAAGTATGAAATGGATAATGCTAAACCTGTTAGTACACCAATGAGTTCCTCAGTTCAATTGGATAAGGACCCTAAGGGAGAATTTGTTGATCAAAAGAAATTTAGAGTGATAATTGGATCTTTACTTTACTTGACTACTAGCTGACCCGATATCATGTTTAGTGTTTGCTTGTGTGCTAGATTTCAATCAGATCCAAAAGAATCAGATTTGATAGCAGTGAAAAGGATTTTAAGATATCTGTTAGGAACTCAAAACTTAGGAATTTGGTATCCTAAGTTTAGCTCTTCATTTGAAATAATTGGTTATTCAGATTCTGACTTTGTAGGTTGTAGGATGGATAGGAAAAGCACTTCTGGAACATGTCAATTCATTGGAAATTCATTAGTCTCTTGGTCTAGTAGAAATTAAAATTTTCGTAGCCCTATCTACTGTTGAAGCTGAATACATTGCATTAGGAAGTTGTGTGGCACAAATACTTTAGTTGAAACAACAGTTAATTGATTTAGGATTGACTATAGGCACTATTCTAATTTATTATGATAACACTAGTACTATTTGCATTTTTATAAATCCTATTCAACATTCAAGAACCAAACACATAGACATAAGGCATCATTTCATAAGGGATCATGTATCCAAGGGAGAAATTGAACTCATTCATGTTACAACTGAAAATCAACTTGCAGACATTTTTACAAAACCTTTAGCCTTTGATACTTTCAGTGCATTAAGAACAAGGCTTGGTGTGATTGATTTAAATGCTTAAATAAAAATGTTTTTTGCAACATTGATGTTTGTTTTCTAGTTAATGTTTTTGTGTTCGTTATGTGTTTTTTATCTTATTTTTGTGTGAATTTTTTTTTTGGAGTCTATGTTTTATTGTTGTACATGGTGTTTTTGATGTGTTTTTTTTTTTTTTAGTTTTGTTTGTGCGCAAAATCAAAAAAAAATTTTAAGTGACAATCATCCGGGACAAAAAATTTTATAAACGGAATGATTTGTGAAATGTGACAAAGTGTCAGATTTTAAACCGTTTGCATGCAGTTTTCAGTGTTTAATGGTCACTTCATCTGGACGATCATTATGATCGTACGGGATGATTCTTTTTTCAATCGGAAGGATGAATGAATGAAGCAGTTGAATGGATAAGGTAGTTTTTAATACGAACTTCGTACGTACGAACCTTTGGTTCGTCTGAATGAACACATGTCAGTTCGATGTAGGGGACAGTTTCAACTGCCATTAAAATGATATAAGTTCTATTCGTCCTGGGACGAACACGTGTTCGTTTGTACGATCAGACTGGTTAAAAGTCTGTACGAAAGGACACTTCATAAGTCACGTTGATTACGAAAAGCCATTTAATTCTAGTCGTATTGGATCGTCTGTACGAAATATTTTCGTACGGAACGAACAAAAATGTCGTACGGGACAAAAAAATATTTCGCCTGGTATGAACATGTCGTTTTCAATAATTAGGCGAGCTTTTTAGATCAGTAAGTCACACTCTTAACATCACTTTCAATCCCTTTCATATTCTAGATCTTTTACAAATGGTAAGTTCTAGCAAGCGCCAAAAGGTTCTAGCAAAGAAACCTCATAGGAATTCATCCGAGAACTTTCTTTCCAAAGCTAATAAAGATTCTTTTCCTAGGTTTGCTGCAGCCAAAATCACCCCGTCCAGAGTTCTAAACCAAGATGAAATTACCTTTCAGGTAATGCATTTATTTTCTTCGACACAATTTCATTTTATCCTTACCCTCATCCACACCTACAATAAAGAAACATTTCATTACTTTCTTGCCAACATGTCCTTCAATTCTGACCACTCTATAATTCGCTCCTATGTCTTCAAATAAAAAGTTGAAAGCACCAAGCATGACTTAGGAGCATTTCTAAATTTAAGGACTGAGGGAGGTAGAGCCCATACCTTAATCACCAATGATCAATATAAATGGCATGAAATCAATAGGGTGATTAGAGGAAATAGTTTAGATGAGCATGTGGCTAGGGTATCCAGTCTTATCCGGAATGCACGCATCATCCATCACGTTATTAGAACTTCAATCATTCTAAAGCTGGAGATAGAGTCAATATTATCCCCCTTCTTTCCATGGTGACCTTCTTAATTATGAGCAATAAACCTATAGATGAAGTCCAACTTATTCTTGACTATCTTTATGGGCTTTCTGAAATTGGCCATGCATAACAGAAAGAAAGAGGAATATTGCCTTAGGACACTTAGTTAACTATGTTCTGGAGAAGAAATACAACTTATTTCATCCTGATCAAGAATATGAAGAACTGCTCTACTACAATGATGGATCATTTAGAGCGATCTTCAAGGAAGAATCAGGTAAAGCACATGTCATAAGTGATACAGAAGAAGAGCCAGAAGGTGCACCTGCTCCTGTAAATGAACCAAATTATCAGAATTTGGTTCAAAGATTTGATCAGTTAGAGACTCATTTTGATCAACGCTTTGATCAAATTGAGACTCATTTACAGTAACAGGCTGCACAATATCAACATAACATGGGTTATATGAGGGAGCAAATGAATGATATTAGTACCAATGTACTTAAGATGAGTATATACTTTAACCTTTTTGGTGGTGCTCCTCCTCCTCCTCCTCCTCCAGATCAGGGACCATCTGAGTGATAGATGCACTTGATGTTATGTGTTTGAGTTGTTATTATTTTTACTTTATCTGTTAGTTATTATTTGTTTTTAGTAGTTTGATGTATTTTCTTTTATTTCAGATGTTTTATTTTGTATTGATATCCTGATGTATCATTGTAATATCTTCAAAGTGATATCAATATTAGTTCTTGTGTTTTGATTTGAACTTATTTTTGAAATGTTTGTTAGTCTTTATGAAAATCATCAGATTTTTTAATCTTAATTGTGCTATAACCTGAATTGTAAGTTAAAATTAAATTCATTAGAAAATCTAATTATTCTAAGTTTAAGTTTTGGTTATAACTTGATATTTTAGAATTTTCAATTTCATGTCTCTCATTTAGACTGTCTTATTGTTAATATTATTATTATTGCAATTACGATGATTTCTTATTTTATACTTCACTTATCAATCATTATTTATGCACTTAGAAAGATTTGAAATTTTAGATTATTATTTTTGGAAAAATAAAATTACTCTTGCAAATTGTATAAAAGTATAAAAAAATAAAAAAGAATGCGCAAAGGTTTGCAATGTTGAAAAAGAGTCACAAAATAACCCAAAGTAAAAATGATGCACAAAAATGTGTCACCAATGTGAAAAAGATGCGCAAAGCTCCACATGTGATAGTTATTTCTTTCAAAACTCTTTTAATCTCTTAATTCAAATTGATCTTATGTTCATTTATAATTAATATTGAAATTTGAAATATACAATTTTTTATTCATCCTTAGTGAAATGATTTTCTCTATCTTAGTGTCTAAATTGACTCATGTCTTTGATAAATTCTTTTTATTATCTATGATATATCACTTCTTAAATTGTATGAATTTCTATGATTTGTATAATATTTTAATTTTATTTGCATACATTATTTCAATCACATTCAAAGTTAAATTATCAAATGATTTTCATATTTTTACTTACATTTCAAGTATTTTTTCTTCTTCACTTTTTGCAGCTGTCAAAAAGGGGGAGAAATTATTTGTTTTCGATAGTTCTTCTGTGAATATGTGTTTTTGTTGTTGTGTGTTTTGTGTTTTTTTTTAATGTGATATTATTTTGGTTTTGCATAAAATCTTTGAAAAATAAAAATTTTGAATCAATGCCTCCTTATTTTCATGTATTCATCAATTCAGGGGGAGTATAGGAGATTCTTAGAATTGAAAATCCTACAAATAATAATTATTTTCCCATCATCAAAAAGGGGGAGATTATTAAGAGAGTTGTTATTTGCATGTTTTACATTCTAACAACTTGTATAGTTTTGATGATTCCAAATATTATTGTTTTATGTGTACTTATCTCCTAACACTTTTTGGAAGATTTGTTTTTGCTCTTATGTGTACTAACATTTCAGAAAAATCGAACTCCAAACTACTGAAGACTTCAAATCAAATTCAGCTTGAGATATCTTATATTTTGAAGCTTGTAATTTTTGTATGAATTAAGTTTGAGAGGGAGTGATTATAATGGAGTTAATAAACACAACACGCTTGAGGAGATCTTAAAAATTTGTACTGATCATACGGGATGAATACAATTCGTACGGGACGATTCAGGTCAGTTATCTCCTTGTAAGAACAATGGAACGAACAGTTTTTAGAGAAAATTTTTTCTAAGTCCTGAACGTCCAGGACGAAATTATTTTCATCCCAGGACGAGCTAGGCTCTATAAAATTTTCATCCAGATGAAATTATAATCATCCCCAAACAAGCTAGGCTCTATAAAATTTTGTCCAGACGAAATTATAATCGTCCCCGAATGAGCTAGGCTCTGTAAAATTTTTGTCCAGATGACATTTATAATCGTGCCTGGACGAGTTACTCTCTGTAAAAATTTCATCCAGACAAAGTCATGTTCATCCCAAGATGATTGAAACCAACTTAAGAAAGTTGGTTACATCCTGTAGTTATTTGGGAACCGACCTATGAAATAACTGTTCGTCCAGACGAACCTAGTTCATACGGGATGATGATCGTGTACGAACATAGTTCGTACCAATATTCATTAGGATTTTTGACACTTTAAGTAAAATCATCCAGGATGATCCACGATCGTACGAGATGATCCATTTTCGTGTTGACATGAATATTTGTAGTTTTTGGACAGTTTTTCTTTCTCTGTTATATAAGGTCCAATTTTTACTGCCACCCAATCTTTTTGCTCATTGATCTTTGTGTCTATTGAAAGAAGAGTCAAGGAGAGAGTGTGAGAGAGCAATCAAAGAAGAATTCTTACTACTGGAGTGTGAAGGTTTCACTTTGTTTTTAAAGGTAAGATTATCTACTTCTGATTTTGAATTACTTCACTCTTTTCTTTCTTCCTTCTAGAATTCTTGTGAGAAGATCTGTCAAGGAGATCTGTTTCTATGCCGACACTTGGAAAGTGTGAACAGCCGCGAGTTCTCTGCCCATACTAGGAGAGTGTGAAAGGTCGAAGGGTTCTCTGCCGACACTTGAAAAGTGTGAACAGCCGCGGGTTCTCTGCCCACACTTGGAGAGTGTGAAAGGTCGAAGGGTTCTCTGCCTACACCGGGAGAGTGTGAAAGGACAAAGGGTTCTCTACCCACACTAGGAGAGTGTTAAAGGACGAAGGGTTCTCTGCCCATATTAGGAGAGTGTGAAAAGATGAAGGGTTCTCTGCCAACACGGGGGATAGTGTAAAATAATGATGGTTCACCGCCGCACCGGGTAGTGGTGGAAAGAGTTTATTGTAAAGGCTTCTCCACCTTGCTGTGGGTGCAAAAGGAGAGTCACTAGTGGTATTAGTGTAATACTCGGAGGGTACCTCAAGGGAGTGGATGTAGATCTGGTTTTGACCGAACCACTATAAATCTGGTGTCATTATTTTTCTGCTACTTTTTTTTTATCTTTCTGATTTACTATTTTAAAACTGTGGTTGAAAAACTATTTCTAAAAAATTCATTAAAGTTTAATTTTGATTTAAAATACTAAAAAAAGTTATTAATTTTTAAAATACCAATTCACCCCCCTTTTGGTTAGCCATGGGACATAAACTTAGGCTTAACAACCTAATTCATAGTGAACGTGTTTCAACACTATCATACAATAAGAAATTGAAATCATACGTACGATTGAAAAATCATACGGGATAAAAAAATTGGTATATATGAATGGATACGATCAAAAAAATGACTTTTTGTAAAATGTCATTTCTAAGGTGTCCTTTCGTATAGACTTTTTGACCAAACTATCATACAGATGATCATGTGTTTATCCAGGATGATTAAAAAATTAAAAATCATTTTTAGATGGTTTGGTTTGTCCACATGAAAATTGACAGCATGATCGTATATATGAAATATGATTTCGTATGTACGATCTGACAAAAATAATTGACTTCCTCCATAAAAAATCATCCCCAATCATACAGATGAAACAATGCATATCATACAGATTATGACATCGTTGTACAGTTCAAAAATCAATTAAAAGCATAGTTTCTTGTACTCAACTGAAAAAACTATCATGTACATGTTATAGAATTCATATAGTACAAAGAATTTTATACGGTACAAATAGAACACTTAAAATAAGACATGATAAATAAAAAATATTTTCAAAACCAATCACCTTAAAACCAATGAAAAACAAAAATTGAAAAATAATACCAATGATAAAATACTAAAATAAAAACAAATAAAACAAAAAATACACAAACATACAAACTATAACAAACAACCTAAGAACATAAACAAACACATAATTATGCAAAAATCAAGTTTACATAATTTTAATTTAAGCATTAAGATCAATCACACCTAATCTTATCCTTAAAGTGCTAAATGTATCAAAATCCAGAGATTTTGTGAAAATATTTGCAAGTTTATTCTCAGTAGTAACGTAATGCAGTTCAATTCTCCCTTAGCTAATAATCTCTAATGAAGTGATGTCTTATATCTATATGCTTAGTTCAAGAATGTTTGAATAGGATTCTTTGAAATGCATATGGCACTAGTATTATAACAAAAAATCAGAATTGTGCCAATAGAAAATTCTAAGTCAATTAGTTTTAATTTTAACCAAAGAACTTGTGCCACATAACTACCTAAGGTAATGTATTCTGCTTCAGCAGTAGAAAGGGTTACTGAATTCTACTTTCGACTACACCAATAAAATAATGAGTTTCCTATGAATTGAAAATTTCTATATGTATATTTCCAATAAACCCTACATCTTGCAAAATTTAAATCATAATATCCAATAATTTTTTTTTAAAAAAGAGTTATGCACTAAGGAATTCCTAAGTTATGAGTTCCTAAAGATATCTCATAATTCTTTTAACTACAATCAAATGTAATTCATTTGGATCATATTTAAATCTAGCACACAAATAAATTCTAAACATGATATATGATCTGCTAGCAGTCAAGTAACATAATGATCCAATTATTCCTCTAAATTTCTTTTGATCAAAAGATTTTCACTTAGGGTCCTTATCTAATTGCACTAAGGAACTCATTGATGTAGTCACTAATTTAGTATTATCCATTTCATTTTTCTTAAGGATGTTCTTAATATACTTCGACTAACTAAGAAAAGTTTATTCATCATTTTGATTTATACTAAAACCAAGAAAATAATTTAAGTCTCCCATCAAACTCATTTCAAATTCACTACTTATTATTTTAAAAAAATAATCACAAAGATTTTTATTAGTAGATCCAAAAAAGATATCATAAATATATATTTAAATAATGAGTATGTCATCTCCTATCATTTTCAAAAAGATAGTGTTATCCACACTTCCTTTCACAAAAGACCTCTCTAATAGGAAAGTGCTTAACCTCTCATACCAAGCCCTAGGTGCATGTTTCAATCTATATAATGCCTTTTTTTAATTTAAACGCACGATTAGGAAATTTAGAATTTCAAAACCTGGAGGTTGCTCAAAACAAATATCCTCTTTTATTACTCCATTCAAAAGGCACTCTTAACATCCATTTGATATAATTTAAAACATTTAAAATATGCAACGGCTAATAAAACCCTTATCGCTTTATGTCTAGCTATAGGGGTAAAAGTTTCTTCAAAATCAATCCCTTCTATTTTATTATACTTGGCTACCAATATTTCCTTATTTCTAATCATAACTTTTGAATCATTCATTTTATTTTTAACACCCACTTAGTTCAAACAACACTTTGATCCTTAGGCCTTTTAATTAATTCTCGAACATCATTTCTTACAAATTGATTTAATTCTTTCAGCATGGTAAAAATCTAAAATTTATCCGAAAGTATTTGATTTATATTAGTGGATTTGACCATCAATATAAACGAAGAAAGGTTCACTTCTTTGCTAAGTCTATGCCTAGTCCTAACACCCTCACTAGGTTCACCTAAAATAAGTTATTTAGGATGATTCTTAGAATATTTCTATTCTCTATACAAAGGGTTTTCTTTTCAACATCTTCTTCCAAATTTATCTTTTCAATTCCTTTGGAGATATTTTCAATACAATCTTCTTCCAACTTTAGCTCTTTTGAAATGTCAGATTCATCAAACACAATATGTGTGGTCTCCTCAACTACCAAAGTTCTCTTCTTAAAAACTATAAGATTTTTTAACACTAGAATATCCAAAAAAAACTCCTCCATGAGATTTTTGATCAAATTTTCCTAAAGGAGTTTTGCCATTATTATGAATAAGAACCCTAAATCCAAATACATGTAAACGTGAAAGATTTTGTATTCTACCCTTAAGAAGTTCATAGGGTGTCTTGTTCAACTTGGATCTAATGTTCGCCCTATTTAGAATATAATAAGCTATACTAACCACTTTAGCCCGAAAATATTTCAGAAGTAATTATTCTTCCAAAATGTCTCTAATGGATTCTATTAGTGTTTCGTTCTTCCTTTCTACTATCTCATTCTACTAAGGGGTCCTAGGTGTTAAAAAATTTTGATATATTCCATAATCTTTATAAAAATCTTTAATTTTTTCATTTTCAAAATCTCCTCCATGATCACTTTGAATTGATAAAATCTCAAACCCTAATTTACTTTTAATCCAAGTATAAAAGTTTCTAAATTCATTAAATAATTCACTCTTATGAAATAAAATTTAACATAAGTGAATCTTGAAAAATCATTAACTATAAAAAATCCAAACAATTTACCTCCTAGACTTATAGTGCTAACCAGTTGAAAAATATCCATTTAAATGACTTGAAATAGTTTATTAATTCTAAGATCCTTAATAGAATTAAAGGACTTTACTTATTTTTTTTATTGATATGAATCACACAGGTGATCCATAGTAAAGTCTAGTTTAGGTATTCCTCTAACCAATTCTTTTTGGATAATTTTCCCAAGATTTTTCATGCTTACATGACAATGTCTTCTATGACATAACCATGATTCATCATTAATTGTTTTGAGACAAAAAGCATTAGAATATTTAATAAAAATTTAAATCAAGCATGTACATATTATTTACCCTATTTTCATGTAATACATCACTTTCATTTTAGCTTATTATGCAGTTAGTGGGAAAAAAATTTATACTATAATTATTATCACATAGCTGAATAATACTAAACAAGTTTTGCTTTAAGCCTTCTACCAATAAGACATTTTTAATGAAACAATTATTCAAATTGACAATCATACCTATGCCTACCACTTTCCTGATGGTATTATCTCCCAGTGTAACCTTGCCTCCATTTTTGGCTTCCATCGATATGAATTGCATTGTATCTCCAGTTGTATGCTTCAAACACTGCTATCCATATACCAGATGCTCTCACAAGATTTTGTATAAGAGTGAGCTTATAAAATGATCAAACATTAGACTTGGGAATCCAAATAAGTTGGGTTCACCTTTTGGCAATAATAATCTACATGCATATTTGATATGAAATGTTTTATGTATCTTAAGTCTCCACACTAGATGTGTTCTACTATGAATTGTAAAAGTGTGAGAGATATGATCAAACATTCTATAAAAAAAATATTTAACTCTAGGAAAAGAATTTTTAATCTATGATAGTTATAATGTATTTTCTTAGGTTTTGAAATTTTAAGCTTCTCATCAGAATTAAAAAATTATTCAAGTGTAGGCGGTGCCATGCTTTCCTTAAGAGATTTTAATTTCACTTTAAAATATGAGTTAGCACTTTGTAAATTAGTATTATCAATTTTCAAATGGAGCTCTCTATGATCAGATTCATCCATAAATATTTTAAACTCATTTTCAAGTTCAGTATTTAATGATTTTTGTAGTTCATGTTATTTGTTCAAATCATCAAACTCATCCAATAATTTCATGTGGTTGCTATCAATCAATGCGTTATCATTCCTAAGGATTTTATACTCTTTTTATAATTCTAAAAATTTATGTCCAACCTAGCATACAGCTTTTTGAGTTTTTTATAAGCAGTATGAATTTTCTCATAAACATCAAATAACTCATCATAGGTTAAGTCACATACATCTTCTTGATCTAACTAATCAAGCTTATCGGCCATTAAACACAAATTTGTGACTTCCACCTCAACTTATATTTCTAAGGTATCTGATGTTAAATCCGCCTAGAATGCTCTCTGCAAACTCTTTTTGCCCTTCCTTACATTATTTTTATCCTCAACCTTCTCCTAGCTAGGATTAGCTTTGAGAGGTAATTAGATTTGATGTATCAAGGCTTCTTGTATTCATAGCAAATTATATCATTATAAGCTTTAGCATTTTTATGGAACTTTCCCTTATTCAAATGCTGATGTCTCTTTTGCTTCCTCTTAAGGAAACTTAAGAATTTTTTTATCATTAAGGAAATATTATCTTCATCCTCAGGCTGAGACTAATCACTATCTAAGTCATCCACTTTCAACATAATATTTTTTTCCTTCCACTTGTCACCTGCACCAATCTATCTTTGAGACACTCCTTCCTCATAAGTAATTAGTGATCCAAGAAATTTATCAATAAAATAAACATTTAAGACTTTTAATTTTGTTACGGTAGTTATCTTTGCATCATAAGCTGTAGACAAATAATGAAGAATTTTATTTACTGTTTCAGCATTCATTAGTTCCCAACCTAAAGCATGCAATGAGGTGACTACTTATGTGAAACGAATATTCATGTTAGTGATTGATTCATTCATTTTCATGCAAAATAATTCATAATAGTACAGTAGAATGTTCAATCTAGATTATTTTACCTCATTAGTTCACTCATATATAATGCAAAGCCTATCCTAAATTTCTTTTCCAGTTTTACAAGTTGAGATATGTATATAATCCTCAAATTTTAGTGCATAGAAAAAACTATTTAAACTTTTAGCAATTAGTTGAGCTAAGTCTTTTTCTTTTATAGTCCTGTTAGTAAATGGTGTTTCAGTTATAATATCATCTACAAGTTTAGTTGGTCTAGTGTAGCATTCTTATAATAAAATTCATATGTGATAGTCAAGTGATTGAAGAAAAGTAGACATGCATATTTTTCAAAAATTGAAAGAGATGTTATCAAATAATGGGGGTCTAGTGATTTATTATCGTTCGGGTGTGTTATGATTTCCAAATGTAGCCATGATCATTTTTAAAAAGTTTTCTAAACCTTAATTTTTGAAAGTAAGCTCTGATACCACTTAAAAGTCTGAATAAGTTGTTAGACCTATTAAATTTGTCCTAAGGCTAACCAAGAGATGGGGTGAATTGGTACTTTAAAAAACCTCTTAAAAATTTTACAAAACTGATTAAAATTTTTAAAATACAATGAAAATTTTCACAAAACAATTTTTTTAATAGCAAAATTAAAAGTGCAAAATAATAAAATTTTAGTAAAAATAAAAATAAAAGAACACAAATTTTTGTAGTAGTTCGATCCAACTAGACCTGCGTCCACTCCCAGAAGACTTCCTCTTCAGGTATTACACTATACTAAAGTGACACTCCTTTTACTCCCACAATAAAGCGGAGAAGCCCTTATAATAACCTTTCTTCCTCTAAACCTTCATGCGGCAGAGTATCATCATCCTTTCTCACCCTTTTAGCGACGGCAGAGAACTGGCGCCCTTTCACGCCTTCCTAGTGTTGACATAGTACTATCATCCTTTCAAATCCTCCTAGTGTCAGTAGAGTACCATCATCCTTTTTTACCCTCCTGGTGATGGCAGAGTACCAACGCTCCTTTGAAAATCTTCTTCCAAGAGTCTTCAAGAAAGTAGAGAAGAACTTTGAAGAACAAGCAAGAGATACTCATTGTTGAGCAACCTTATGAATTCCCTCACAAATCCCTCTTAAGAGATCTCTCACTCTCCAATCCCAAGAAACTCTCCCAAACACTCTACAAGTTCACTCTCAAAAGAAATTCATTGTAGGAGTTCTCTCATAGTTAGTTTTTAGAACTTTAATACATGAAAGACAGGATAAATTGTCCATAAAACTGAAATTTTTAATTTGTTCGTCTTGGATCATATAGTATGATTGTACATCATATGTACAAACAGTTCAAAAATCCTCATATGATCCTATAAGAACCAATTTTGTACTCTACATGTCATATGTATGAACTGTCATCGTACAATATAAATAGTTCAAAATTAAACATTTTCATCTGGTACGATTATATATGAACATATTTCATACTCTAATCGGCGTACTGTATGAACCCTATATCAAACAATATGATTAGCTTAACCAAATCATGCTTCATTTGGTACGAAAATTAACGAATCCATTTTATACTCTGGATGTGGTCGGTACTAAACTAATATCGTACAGTACGAACAGTTCAAAAAATTTACATATTCGAATGGATGAACTGGTATACACCCATTTTTTACTCTGGACATCATCTTTACGAAACTCATTTTGTACAGTACGATCAGTTCATAAAATGGTGAGTTCATTTGGGATGAACTAGTATGTAGCCATTTCATACTTTGGACGTTGTCTGTACGAATGTAACTTTATACAGTATGAATATTTCAATAAAAAATTTCTAAGGCATGGTTCAATTAACTTCTTTCTGGAGGAACACTCGAGTCAAATCATCCTGTACGATCTCATAATCATATAGTATGATTAGTTTTAAAAAAATATGTTTTAAGTGTGTGTGTGCATGGTTACTCAATTACCATCACACTCTCTCAAACTCAAGAAAAATAGGAAAAATACAGACTTCAATTACAATAACCCTAATCTAATATGTATTGAAGTCTTCAGCAGTCTGGAGTATAATTTTCCTGAAAAGTTAGTACACTCAAATAACACAAAAAAATTTCCAATATATCTTAGGAGAATAGTAATCTACATAAAAAATTTTTGGATCATTAAAAACACATGTGATATAAAAATATAGTTTTGAAAACTAAGTTGTAACATAGGGTTTATTGGTCAAACTTGGTTGACTTGGTCAGCCAGGTTTGACCAAGGATTGGGGTTAGGTCCAACAAGTTAAAATTGATTTTTTGAAATTAATGGAGGTGGTCCCATATAACCGCAAGGTACTCTTTCATAAAATGCATGTTTGAATGGCTTATGGTTCATTTAGTCAAAGTAGGTTGACTTGGTTAACCAAGACTTGGGTCTAGGTTCAATATATCCCAAATGATGTTAGTAATGCATTATATGAGGTTTCAATCTTTGGTTTGAATGAGCTATGTTGAGGTTTAAGAAAAAATTTAGTTTCACAAGTTGTTTAGTGTTTGAAGTTCAAGTTGCCTTATGATCAAGAAAGGTCAACCATGGCCCATCAATGTCTTCGTACTTGTTAAATACATTATTAGGATGATAATGAACAAGACAAAGAGTTTTAGGGAGGGTACTAAGGTAAAATTCCACATATGTAAGATCCAGTGGCATGAGCTATAAATATTTGATGATATTACAGCCTTTGGAGTTCAATGGATTTTTAGGGGTTAGAGAGCTTACATTGCTCTAAAATTTGGTGGGTTTAACCTAGGGATATGTGTAATCAATATACAATTGACAATTAATGATTCTAAAGTCATTTGGTTTGGTTTTGTGTTAACTGAAAAATCACTCAAAATAAGTTATGTGAAAAGGGATTTTGGCCTAGAATTTTGGTTTGAAATTTTGGATTTTTTTTATTATGATTATTGGATTTAATTTAATCAAATTATTGAAAATCATTCAGTTGATTATTAGTGAAAAAGTAGGAGGGTTCAAATAGTAGCCATAAGGTGATTAGTACTTGAGAATATTTAGACTTGATTCGAGTTAAATTTGACTTTAGCCAGATTTGAATTTGAATTGAATTTGTTGTTGGCTTAGCTAACCTCATTTAAAGATGAGATCAACAATGAATAAAGAGATAGGAGGTATCTAAGAGAGTGAAAGTAAGTTTTAGGTGACTTTATTATATTTTTAGTTGTCGACCAAGTCTTCAAAATTATATGGCTTAAGGTAGGTTGCATTTCTTCTATCTTAGTTTTGAAAAATATAAAAATTTTTAAAAATGATTTAATTTATAATTCCATTAGATAAAAATGGGGATAACTTGGTATCTACAAAACTTTCACTACATAACTTTCTATATGTTATTGATATAGTAATTCTAAATATTTCGGTATTTTTCTAAGGAATTTTCACGAGGTAAATTAGAAATTGGGGTTTTAATAAATTAAAAAATTATTCTAGTTTCTATAAATTATATTACAGTAAAATTATAAATTTAAAATAATATTATGAATAAGCTCTAATAATTTGGTTATATTATGAAATAATACTTTTATGCTTAGTAGTACATTTTGTTGCCTATATTAAAGCATTCTATTAAATTTTGAAATGAGTTTATTTACATTTCATTTATTGCAATGAAATGAATTATACACTTATTTAATTGAAATGTGTGACTTTGAGGAGGTATAGTATGAGTGTATATATATTTTGATGAGTAATGAAAAGAAAATTTGTAGCTAAGTTAATTTTTGTATATTATAAGTTATTAACAGCTTTGTAATCTATTATTTTTTTAAATTCAATTTGAAGAAGATGAATAAAATTTGAAAAGTTTCCCAAAAACTTTGATATTGGGCTGGCTTGTTGCAAGTTAACCCAATATAACATCTTCTATCTGTGTGTCTTATTAGGTTGGGTTGCGATTATCCCTTTTTGGTATTAGAGTAATGATTTTTTGGAATCTAATTATAAAAAATAGCTATAAAACTTTATTTGTAAGTCAAGTAAGGTAATTTTGGGTATGTCTGAGTATTCATTTATGTTTGTTCACATGTGTATGTGGCTTTAGTCATGTATTTTATATGGTTATGGATATATAAGACTCATATGTAATAGATGGGTAGAGTGCCAGTCAAGCAGCACCCATGTAGAGTACTGCCCAAGTAGTTAATTATGATATTATCTCATGGTTTGTCAGTCAATGGGTGAGGCACATCATAGGATTCCTTTTATCTAATATGATGATGTAAACTAAAACTTACAAATATTTCTGAAATTGAATTAGAGATTTAAAGGTGTTATTGAGCCCTAGGCTATAAAGGATTTACTTAGGAGGTTGGAAAAGATATTTGATTGTATGTAATATTCTCCTACTAGGAAGGTTCCTTTGGCTATTTTTCTATTATATAAAGCAGCTAAGCGCTGGTGGTTGGGCCAGTATGAGGGGAAGTTTTAGGGAGGCTACACTCTCTAATCAGTTGGGAAGATTTTACTGAAGTATTATGAGCATGATTTGCACCACCTTTTACATCTTAAAAGATAGAGGAGACTTTTTTAAGGCTCTTTGAGGGAGCAAAACTATTATGTTGTATGAGGTTAAGTTTATCGCATTTACCAAGTATGCTCCATAGTTGGTTAATACTCCCAGGGAGATGTGTTATTGGTTTCTAAAAGGACTTCTTGATAGTTTGAGATAGTCACTAGTTCCTTCCATATTTTTATTTTTTTTTAGTTGGTAGAATGAGCTCATCTGATAAAGAACAATCTTATAGATACTCAGCAACAATGGACAACTAGTAGGAAGTGGTTTGCTAGTGAGACTTTTTATAGTACCTTTTTTGAAAAGAGGAGCAGGTTTAGATTCGTTGAGCCTAGGAGAGGTGGAATTTTTGTGTATGTGATAATTTCTAGTAGTGGCAGCATAGCCAATTCTAGTTATATTAGTGTGTCACCTATGTACCATAGTTATGGTAGGCTCTATATGGGTTAATGCTATGGGATGGCAAGATAGTGCTTCCAGCGTGGTTAATTTGGACATATAGTAAAAGAGTGTCCATAGCTAGTACCAGACTGACATTTTAAGAATATGTATGACAGTTTTGTCATACCTGCAGGGTGTCGATGATAGTGCCAATTCATACATTTGCTAATGGATCATCTAATAGAGGTAGTGGCTCTAGTTTTGTAGCATAATCTGCAGTAAGGAGACCACCCACAAGTTTGATAGAGCATATAAATTTCATTGCACTTGCTTCAATTCAAGCACATGTATATAGTATGGCTCAACAAGAGGCTCAAGATGCCCTATATTTATTACAAGTATGACTCATATTTTCTATCTAAACTATCATATATTATTTGATTATGGAGCCGGATACTCATTTATTTTTTATCTCTACTTTGATTTACTATATTTGCCTTTCATATTTTTTTTTTCTTTTACCTTCTTTGCTACCTTGCCAAATGGAGAATGAATGGTAACCAGAAGGATAGATGTTTGTGGCGTAAGGATATATGATAGGAAGTGGAGTACTAGTCAAATTATATTGCTTATATCTAAATTTGATGTCATTTTAGGTATGGAATGGTTGAGCTGGTATGAGTCTCAGATTGATTGTTTAAAGAAAAGTGACATTCTATTTATAAGTAGTGAGAGTTGTCTCTTTAAAGGACTTAGAGATGAATTATCATGTCCAGTCACTACTAATAAGTGGATAGGTTGTGACAGAAAGTTTGTATGATATTTTGGCATCTATGCGAGATAAGAGTGTAGATTCTAGTTCTCGTTCTAATTTTTCAATAGTATGTGCGTTTTTCGATATCTTTCTCAAGGAGTTAAAGAGTCCATAGCTAGATAGAGATATTAAGTTATTTATTGATATATTTTTGGGTACTAATTTGATATCTAAGGCTTGGTATAGAATGACATCTAAGAAGCTTCAAAAATTAAAGATATAGCTTTAGGTGTTGGTAAAATAGGGATTTGTCTGTCCTAGTGCATCTCCATAGGGAGTACCTAATTTTTTATGTAAAAGAAGGATAGTATGATGCGTATGTGTATCAACTACAAGGAATTGAACTAGGTTATTATCAAGAACAAGTACTCTCTGCCAAAAAAAGATGATTTATTTGATCTTCTATGATACTCTATATTTTTTAAGATTAATATGAGATCTAAATATTATTAGGAGAAGGTGAGAGAAGCATATATGAAGAAGAATATTTTTAGCATCGATACGGACACTATAAGTTCTTAGTCATACATTTTGGGGTGACTAATGAACCTGTAATTTTCATATACCTGATGAATAGAGTATTTGGAGAACATATATATCAATTCATGACCATTATTATATATAATATTATAATTTATTCTACTTTTAAGGAAGATCATATGACTCATATGATGATTATTCTAAAGATGTTGAGGCAGCATAATCTACATGCTATGTTTTCAAATTATGAGTTATGATTGAGACGTATTTCTTTTATGGGACATGTGGTGAGTACCATAGATATATTTTTAGAACCCCAGAAAGTTCATGCTATTATGGATTGATTAATTCCTATTACTATATCTAAGGTATACAACTTAAGTATGACTGATTATTATTAAAAGTTTGTAAAATGATTCTCTAAGATTTTTTGTTCCTCAAGTAAGACTAATTCAAAAGTTAGTTACTTTTATCTTGACTCCTAATTATGAAACAAGATTTCAAAAGCTAAATTATGTTTGGCATTTGCTCCAGCTCTGAGTCTTCCATCTTGTACATAGGGATTTCAGGTATTCAGTGATGCTTCACAAACTTAAAGAATTGTGATGCATTTTGCTACAGCATAAGAAAGTTATAGTTTATGCTTCTAGGTAGTTTATGCTACATGAGAGAAACTATTTAACATATAGAGCTTATTTTTATTACAATTGCATTAAAATTTGGAGACATTATTTATAAGGAATCAAATATGAGATTTTCACTAATCATTGGAGTCTCAACTATATATTCACTAAAAAATATCTAGATTTGAAGCAAAGGATATGGCTTGAGTAAATTAAAGATAATAATTTAACTATTTAGTACCAATCTCATAAGATGAATGTGGTAGAAAATACTCTAAATAAAAAGTCTCCTAGGACATCAAGCATGTTTCTTACTTCTAATAAATATTTAATTTGAGATATAGAAAGACTATAGTTAGAAGTGATTCCTTCTTATGATCAAGATTCTAGTATTTTGGCTCAAATGATTATTCAACCCTCTCTATAAAAAAGAATTTAGGAAGCCTAGAAGTCAAATCCAAAATATATAAAATTGATTGACCAAATTAAGTATGGTAAGAAATCTAAACTATGAATATCTGATTCTGAAGTTATTTTTTCGCAAGAATATATTATGGGTTCCTAGTTCTAGAGATCTAAGATAAGTTATTCTATATGAAGCCTATTATTCAGTCTATCTTATTCATTTAGGAAGAATTAAAATGTACAATAATTTAAAAGGTAAATTATGGTGGTTTTGGATTGGGAGATATGACAAAATTTATTTTTAAATATGAGTATTTTTAGTTAGTGAAGGAAGAACATCAATGGATAAGAGGTTTTCTATAACTATTACCCATTCTAGAGTGGAAATGGGAAGAGATAACCCTATATTTTGTTATGGGATTTTTTAGATTAAGGTAGAGGCATGATGTCATCTAGGTTATATAGACCATCAAATAAAGTCTATTCCTTTTATTTTAATTTGATTGTTTGATTTGGTGGACATATTAGTATAAGTATATATGCATGAAATGATCAAATATTGAAAGTTTGAGAAGGTTGTTAAACCTTATGGAACTAGCCCTACAACACACTAGTACGGAAGCAATACTATCACTTGATGTGGAAGCTAGTATACTTATCAAATATTATAAAGATGATGATAATAATCTAATCAATACAATATAATATCACTCACAGATTTTCAACGAAGCAATTATATCCAAGAATATAATGTAGAAAAATAAAGTGCAGAAAGTAAAATTAGAATGAGAATACCATATTTATAGTAGTTCAGTTAAATCATGACCTACGTCCACTCCCCAGAGTCACCAACTATAGCTATTGCTCTAAAATCTTTAGTTATTCTCCTTTAGCCCCCATAATTAGGTGGAGAAGCCCTTAAAAACTCTCTTCCACCAACCCGGTATGATAGAGGACCAAATTCTTTTCACTGACAGAGAACCTTGACTCCTATTCACCCTCCTGATGAGGTAAAGAACTTGGACTACTTTTCACCAACCTGGTGAGATAGAGAATGTTGAATTAATTTCCCCTTCCCTGGTGCAGCGGAGAAGCTGGGTCCTTTGACACCAACGAGATCTTCCTCTTCCCAAAACTTCCCATAAGATAAACCTTGAATATGATTGTACTAAAATATTGCCAGAGCAACCATGTAAAACCCTCTCATCACTCCCTTGAAATCCATAATGATATTCTCCCTCTCAAACTCCACGCTTTCCTCTCTCCCTTTTAATGTTCTCTCTTCAAGTTTTCTCCAAAATAATGGAGACTTAATGCATGCCAAAGACGCTTACAATGTATTTGGATAAAGATTAAATAGAGCGCTTGAAAAACCCTACAAAATTCAACTCACCTGCCAAAGATTGTAAAGTACAATCGCATGATCATCCAGTAAGATATACAAAATTTCACATATTAGTACAATATGATCATCAGTACGAGCATTTCAATTTGCCTGTTAGTGATGTATGATCATTAGTATGAATGACCAATCTTGCAGTATGATTAGTTAAACCAAAATGTAGTTCATTTAGGATGAATCATGGGATGACCAAAATCATCTCTATTGATCGTGCAAAATGATCCAAATTGTACAGTATGATAAAAATAATATCAAAATTAAGTAGATTTGATTGATTAATCACATGATTAAATTAGATAATATTTTAAACATCATGTAAGATGATTAGGTTCTTATAGTATAAATAAAATAACTTTTCAAATTTAAATATTTTCCTAATTTAATAAAAGGCAGGGTTTCTAAGTATGACGAATCTTTCAGTACTATGTGGTCTTCGTACTGTACGATTAGTTATATTTCAAAAATATTTTTTCATATAATTAAAATATTTTAATTAATTTTCATAAAAATAGATCATCCAATACATTAGTGATTGTATAGTACGATGTACAAAATATTAAAATATTTAAAATTATTTCTCCTCCCCATGTATGTGAGTTCACTATCACCAAGCTAGCATACACCCTTATAGGACTTGACTCAAGAAGTTAAAATAAATAAATGAAAATTACAAACTCTTTTTGAAAGTTTGTTAGGGATGTTAGGCCCTTATAAACTAGCCTAAGGCTAACTAAGAGAGAGAGAAGAATCGGTATTTAAAACAAACACAATCTTAAAACCAAAAACTAAGATTCACCACAATGAAAACCAAAGTGCGGAAATTAAATACGGTAGTAATAAAGAAAAGAACACACTAGATTTATAGTGGTTTGGTCAAACCTTGACCTACGTCCACTCCTTGGAGGTACCCTCCAAGTATTGCACTAAACTAAGTGTCTCTCCTTTAGCCCCCACATCTAGGTGGAAAAGTCCTTACAAAATCACTTCCATCTTCCCCGGTGCGACGAAGTCACCGAGTCCTTTAACACCAAAGAGATCTTCTTCTTTGGTGAACTTCCCTCTAGACAAGCCTTGAATCTGACAGTATTCAGGTGCGAGCTTGCTGGAGCAACCGTGTGGAACCCCCTCCACACTCCCTTGAGTCCCCCCTCATAGGATCTTCTCCCTCTCTCAAACTCCACCCTTTCCTCACTCCCTTTCAAGCTCTCTCTTCAAGTTTCCCCCAAAATAATGAAGCTACAATGGCTGCCAAAGACACTTACAAAGTACCTTGTCATAGCTTAAATAGAAGAGCTAAAACGAGCTCATTAATGCAAGTTGCCGACTTTATCGTCCAGGACAATATTCCTATCATCCTGTACTATCAGTGCAAATTAAGCCCAATCAGCCGGGACGATTTGAGACGATCAGAAGAAATTTGTTCATATCGTCCAGGACAATAATATATCATCCTGGATGATCAGAACAAATCGTGGAATATCATCCTAAACATCGCCCTGAAAAAGAGCTGTCCAATGTCCAATCGGCCAGGACAATCTGGCGATCGTCCAGGATGATTTGATCGTTCAATCAAGTCATAATTGATTTCCTTAAATTTAAGAAAAATTTTGAAAAAATTGTTCTGGATCATCCGGGATGATATTTTATAGTCTAGGACGATCCACCGGGATGATGTCCAAAAATAAGTAATTTCTAAATAGATTTGGCAGTAGATTCTTTCTAAATTGAGCCTATCATCCTGGTTGATACAAAATCATCCAGGATGATGTTTTTCATAATGACGGCTGCATTAATGAGGATGCCCTAATTAGGGTTTCTGCTTTTGGACAGATCGTCCAGGATGATATAAATATCATCCCGGACGATGTTACCAAAAATAAAAATCTTTAGGGAACAATAGAAAATCTTCCAAGTTACAAATCATTAGGAGCCACGCCAAATAAAATAGACTCAAGAAAGGAAGAAAAGGTACAAATTGACTCAGACCTAGTCTACCCAATCTTGAGCTGATTCCAAATTGCAGTCCAATCGTGTGAACCTGAAATGTCAGTAGATAAGGCAGTTATAGAGAAATAAGAGTGTTTGCTATCATCAAAATCATAAACCATTAAAACATATCTGCAACACTTTTAACATAACCTATTATATCCAATCTTGAGCCATGAATCTTCAAAGAATAGTATATGTTGTACCTAAAATGTTAGTCAACTCACAAACAGATATGCACTATAAATACTGAGAGAAATAAAGAGGTAATCAATAATATTTGGTATTATCAAAATC
Organism: Dendrobium huoshanense; assembly: GCA_016618105.1. NCBI lineage: Eukaryota > Viridiplantae > Streptophyta > Magnoliopsida > Asparagales > Orchidaceae > Dendrobium > Dendrobium huoshanense. The sequence goes on along the minus strand of CM028358.1, from coordinate 46,318,859 downwards.
AAAAACTTGGGAGCCCGAGTTGCAAAAATCTCCCCCTTTTTTATGATGGCAAATATTTTTGATTGAATTTACAAAAGAAAAAATATTTTCTTCTAAGCTCTCCCTCACTAAAAGAATTATATTAAAAAATAGGAAATGCATTTTTTTAATTTTTTTAAGATAAATAAAATTTTAAAACTAAATAATAGAAAATTTTTAAAACCAAACCACTAATACAACCATTCACACTATATTCTCCCCCTTTGACATTATCAAAAGGAAAAGATAAAATAACACCTAAAATTAAAATACATATAGAAGAAAATAATAACATACATAAAGAAAAAAAACATGAAATTATGCTTAAAACATAATAAAAATCAAACACATAAAAAAGATAAATAATAACATAAAACATATAACAAACTTTAACATACTTATACCTTATTGGAATTAACAATTGAATTCTTAATGATTTAGCATAAGTTTGTTACATCATCATCTTACTCCGATTCAGATGATTCGAAAGCTAAGTCTGCCTAAAAGATTTTTTGCTTCATATCATTTGCCTTTATTGCATTTTTCTTATTTTCTCCCTTTTTCTTTTCAGGATAAGTTTTTTTTAAACTGGGCATTCAAATTTGAGATTTCTAGGCTTCCTACAACCAAAGCAACAATGTTAGAAGAAAACTTAACATTTTTACCTTTGCTCCATTTTTATTGATGCTTATGCTTGGGCTTCAATAGACTTTCAAATTTATCTCCTTACTCTCATCATCTACTAAGCCACATTCATTTGTATCTTTGGATTTTAGCACTATAGTCTTCTCATCATTTGTATCCAAAAGTCGTTGACTCACAGTTTGGTCGTAGGCAATGAGAGAGCTGATTAGATTGTCAATAGAATAAGCATTTGCATCTTTTGATTCACATATATTCATGACTTTAGCATCAAATTTATCAAGTAAAGAATGCAGAATTTTGTTAAATTTTTCAAAGTTTAAGGTTTCTCTATTTAAGGCATGCAAAGATGTTACTAACTAAGTAAATTTAGCATACATGTCTGAGATAGTCTCATAAGATTTCATGCTGAAATATTCAAAGTCATGTAGTAAAACATTCAACTTGGATTGCTTGACCTCACTAGTACATTCAGATATAATATATAATTTATCCTGAATTTCTTTGTCAGTAGTACATGTAGAGATTCTCATCTAATCTTCAAAATTCAAAGCATAGAAAAAATAATTCATACATTTAGCATTCAATTGAGTATTAATTTATTCTATTATACTCCATTCAGTAAAAATAATATTAGTTTTAACTCCATTTACAACACGTGATAATACAAAATAACTAATTTGAATCATATGCCACATTAAAAATCAATTGATTGCAAGAAAGTAGACATGCAAATTTTTTAAAAATAAAAAAAATATATCTTCAAATAAAGGTGATCGCACGATTAAATAGCCTTCCGTAATGTTACGCTTTTCAAAGTACATAAAGTAAAAATTAGAAAGAGCACACAAAATTTATAGTGGTTTAGTTAAACCATGACCTACGTCTACTCCCAAAAGTCACCCACTCCAGATATTGCACTAAACTCTTTAGTGACTCGCTTTTAGCCCCCACACCTAGGCGAAGAAGCTCTTATAAACTCTCTTTGACTAACCTGATATGGGAAAGGATCGTACTCCTTCCACAGGCAGAGAACCTTGACTCCTTTTAATCCTCCTTATGAGGCAGAGAACCTGGACTCCTTTTCCCCCTCTTGGTGAAACAAATAACATTAAATCACTTTCACCTTCCTCAGTGCAACAGAGTTGCCGGGTTTTGACATAAAAGAGATCTTCTTCTTCCCAAAACTTCCCTCAAGACAAATATTGAATATGATGGTACTAAGATGCAAGCTTATTGGAGCAACCATGTGAAACCTCATCCACACTCCCATAAAACCTACAAGGATCTTCTCCCTCTCAAAGTCCACCCTTTCCTCTCCCTTTCAAAGCACTCTCCTTAAGTTTTCTCCAAAAGAATAGAGACACGAAGCATGTCAATGACTCTTATAATATATTTAGAGAAATCTTAAATATATAGCTTTAAAAAATCCTAAAAATTCAATTCAGTTGTCAAAGATTGTACAAACAATCGCATGATCGTCTAGAACGATATGTAGAATTTAACCTGTTAGTAATGTACAATCATCAGTACAAATAGTTCAATTTGCATGTTAGTGTTGTATGATCATTAGTAGGAATGACCAATTGTACAGTACGATTAGTTTAACTAAAATATAATTCGTACAAGATGAATAATGGGATGACCAAAATGGTCGCTACTGATCGTACAGTACGATCCAATTCATATAGTATGATCAAAATATCAAAATTAAGTAGATTTGATTAATTAATTATAAGATTAAATTAGGCAATATTTTAAATATCGTATAGTATGATTAGGTTCGTACAATACAAATAGAACAACTTTTTAAATTCAAAGTTTTGCCAAATTTATTAAATAGTAGGGTTTGTAATTATAATAGATCATTCACTATGATGTAGTGTTCGTAATGTACAATTAGTTATATTTCAAAAAAGGTTCAAATGAAAAAAAAAATATTTTAATTAATTTCTGTAATAATAGATCATCTAGTACAATATTAACTTTATAGTACAATGTATATAAAAATTAAAATATTTAAAATTATTTCTCCTCCTTATGTGTGCATTGTCACCAGGCTAGCATACACCCTTACAGAACTTGACTCAAGAAGTTAAAATAAATAAATGAAAATTACATACTCTTTCAACATAACCTATTCTACCCAATCTTGAGCCTTGAATCTTCAAAGAACATTGTATGTTGTACATAAAATGTTAGTCAACACACAAACCCATAGGCACCACAAATACTAGGAGAAATAAAGACGTAATTAATAATATTTGTTATAATAAAAATCATAAACTCGAGAGCCTGAGTTACAATAAATATATGGGATACCAAAGGTGATTATTTTTAATAAAGATGGAAGGTTCACCTCTACATTTTAGGGGGTATTCAATAAGTTTGGGTACCAAACTACATTTCAATATAGTTTTTCATCCACATACTAATAAATAATCTGAGAGAACTATTAAGATATTGGAAGATCTTTTAAGATTTTGTGTTTTAGATTTTAGCAATGGATGGGAGGATCATATCCCTCCAATTGAATTTTCTTATAATAATGACTTCTGATCAAAGTAGGTCCCCTTATGAAGCTCAGTTTAGTAGAAAATATAAAACCCCTCTATCTTGGACATAGGTGGGTAAAAGGAATCTGATAGGGCCAACTTTAGTTGACGATGATACTGAAAAGATTTGTTTGATTAGGGATGGACTAAAAACTATGAAAGATATAAAGAAAAAATATTTTGATGCTAAGCACTAAGTAGTAGATTTTCAAGTGGGAGACTTCGTATACATGAAGATCATGCTTATGAAAGGCATCTGTAAGGCATCAGTAAGTTTGGCAAAAAAGGGAAGCTAAGTACAAGGTATGTTGGACCATTTGAAGAAACTTAAAAGATTGAAAATTTTTAATAAAGATTGCATGTGCTATATCATATGTCTAATATTCATAATGTGTTACATAAGTTGCTTCTAAGGAATTAGGTATTCAATTCAAGAAATCAAATACAAGCAAAAGAAGTTGAGGTATATATAATTCTAAGTTGTATAGAAGAACTAGAAAGGATTATGGGAAATAATGTTAGAAAGCTAAGGAAAAAGCATACTATAATAGTCAAGGTGAAATAAAAGAAAATGTCTTAAAGAGAAGCAACTTGGAAGAAGAAATCTGAGATGAGACAGTTGTACTATGATATGTTTCATTTATTTGAATTTTGAAATATCGAGGATGATATTTGTTTATAAGGGGAGAATTATAATACATACACCTGTTGAATTAAGATATAGTTGTTCCAATTTTCATATGATCTGAAAGAGTGAACTCACTAAATTTTTTAATTTAAACCCATTTGCTTGTATCTGGAATTATTTTATATGCATGTAAAGGCCAACATGTATTCTAAAGTGGGTCCTGGTGGTCTATGTGCATGTTTGTGAAATCTAAAATTTCTCCCTTGAGGTGTCATAGCATTGGGGTAAGTGGTTTCGCAGTGCTAAGCACTCTAAATGTTTGCAATTAATTCATGTTGCGGTGTTGCTGCAAGCATAATTGGGCGTCATGGTGCTCGACCAAAATTTAAAATAAAATATCATTTTCCACTAAACCATCTCATTCCATCCAATTGAGATAGCTTGCTAGAGAGAGATAGAGGAGGAATCCTAAAGAGAGTAAATAAGTTTTGGGTAACTTTGAATTATTTTCGGCCATTGACCCAACTCTGAAATAATAGTTCAGCATGATGAAAATTATATTTTGCCTATATAAATTTTCAAAAAATATATATTTTTTAACTTATAATTTCATTAGCAAAAAATGGGGCTAACTAAATAACTATGAAACATTCACTCTGTAACTTTCTGCATGTTATAGATATGACAATTCTGAATATTTAGATGTTTTTTTAGGGATTTTTCACTGGGAAAAGTAGAAAATGTGAGATTTTTTGGCAAATTAAAAATTTATTATGATTCCAAAAGTAATGTTATAATATAATTGAAGCAGTAAAATAATACTTAGAATAATCTCTAATAATTTGATTATATTTTGAAATAGTACATTTCTGCTCAATAAGATATTATGCTATTTACAATTAAAGCATTTTGTTAAATTATTAAATAAGTTTATATACTTTCCCTTTACTATAGTAAAATGAATTATATTCTTATTGATTGAAATATGTGATTTTGATTAGATCTGGTATGGGTGGAGGAAGTTTTATTCTACTGCTAATTGCATATGCTAGTGCCAAAGGCACATTTTGGTGTTATATGCATATTTTGTTCTAATGGTTGGCATTAGAAGTCATAAGAGCATGTTTTTTTATATACTAGCACGGGAGTCATAATAAGGGTCATAATTCTCTGAATTCTATTATGATGGGAGGTATAAGAGCCCGAGGGAAATATCCTATTTTCTACATTGATATATGAAGTGCTTATTTATTTACTTTCTTACACTACTATTTATAATTCTGATAACTGTAAACACCATTATGTTTAGTAAAATGATTAATATGAATTATTTTAAAAATCATATGAATGCTTAATAAATAATTATTTGGAAATTTAGATATGTAAGTGAGGCCTGCTGAGTTGTGTTAGCTTACAGTTTATCTGCATTCTATTTCAGAGTCTAGGAAAGGGAAGGAAATAACTGAGTAACAGAGTTAAGATCTGATATGCTTGAGTTTGTATATGTATTTCTCTTTCTGATTTTGGTACAATCATGACTAGTTATTTAAATTTCTTTTTTAATATATATAAGTAAGGAAAAGAAATTTTATGGTTAAGTTATTTTTTATATATTAATATATATTAGCAACTATGTAGTCTATTATTTGTTTTAAATTCAATTTGAAGCAAGTTGGAAAATACATAAAAATTTTTCCAAAAACATTGATCTTAGGTTGGCCTATCGCAAGTTAATATGATACGATATGTTCTGTCTATTGGTCTTATCGGGTTGTGTTGTGAAATCCTTTCCTTGACCTAAAATAGAATGCATAATAAATGTGAGTCAGCACAGCTCAGTAGGTCTCACCTACCAAAATTAGTTTTCAATATTTAACTCATTATGCATTTAACTAAATTTAAAAGAAATTAATAATAATTTAATTTACTAAATAGAATATTACTTGCGAATAACTAAAAATAAAAAACCTAACATTGAATGTAAATAAATAAGTACTACATATATTAGAGTAGAATATAATAAATTTTTCTCATGCCCTTATACCTCATATCATAAATAGATATTTGAATTAAGACCCTTAAAATTTTATGTGCTAGCATATCAAAAAATATGTCCTTGTGATACCCAAATGCTTAGCACATTTGCTATTAAAAAATTCAAGTCCTTATAAGTCTTGATGCATTTATCACAATAGAACTTCCTCAAATAAAAGGTCAAAATCAGGTTACAAGTCGGGTTCAGGTCCAACCCGGAACTGACCCAACATTATTTGGGTCAACCCGAACCCGACCTGATTCGGGTTTGGGTCAACTGAAAATGACCCGTAACTTGGGAGGCTTCATCCTTCAGGAAGCATTGGCTTCAGTCTACGGTGGGATATGGGGACTATGTTGAATCGCGAGGGGTCGTGGGCTCGGGTGCATGCGGTGGCCGTCTTAGCCTCTTAGGATGCGAGGTGCTGAGGTCTACGGGACATGAATTGAGGCAAGGCAACGACATCGACGAGCGACTCTACAACAGGACAGCTGGTGTGCCGAATGACTCGTAACTTGATCTGAACCTAGGCAACGAGCGAGTAGTGACTTGACTAGATGACGTTGATGATGCTGACATGACCAGATGATGATGCTGACACAACAAGATGATGCTTATGAGGGAAAACGATGTCGACGCGACTCAACCAGACAATGTTGAATAAACTTGGGTTAGTTTCAGGTTGTCGGGTCAACCCGAACCCGACCCATTTCTCAAATGGATTTTTAGGTTGTCTTAAATACTGACTCAACTAAATAGAGCTCCGTATAATTACACAATTCAAATAGATAAGTGGAAATATAATTGCATCAATATATATATATATATATATATATATATATATATATATATATATATATATATATATATATATATATATATATATATATATATATATATATATATATATATATATATATATATTAGAAAAGCACATGATGTTATATCGGCAGACAACTTATTCAACAACTAAGTAGAATTTCATTAGATTATTAAGAATTGTTTATAATATTATTTTGAAGTTTTAATTATATTATAGCCTTAATTTTGGGAATTAGAATTAATTTTTAATTTGCTAAAAATAGCACACATTTTAATATATCCAAATAAAAAATTTTCAAAAAATAACCTAAATGTTCCATAATTGTATCTACAACATACACAAAATTATACAGTGAAAGACGAGTTCGTGTAAAGTTACTCTCTTTTTTAAGCTACAAAATAATAATTTAAATCAGAAAAATCCTAAATTTTTTATATTTTTAAAAATTGAGATAGACAAAATTTAACCTACCTCAATTTGGATAATTTTTTGAATTGGGTTGAGTGCTAAAAAAAGAAATAAACTCGAGTCGCCTGAAATGAACTTTCTCTCACCAGGATTTCTAGCTTCTCTCTCTAGTCAACTGCCTAAAGGTGATGAAATCATTTGTGATATAACAAAAAAATGAATGGTTTTTAATAATTTTATAGAAGTTTGACCTTGAGCTGTGGCACTCCAAACATCAACATTGTTGCGTCGATCCGAATCAAATTAAATGACCTAAATTTGTGAGCTTGGAGATGCAGCGCCTTCGACCCTACGTCACAATGCTCCTGAAGGACAATTTTAGATTTTCCATACATGCAGACAAACCCCTAAGACCCGATTCAGAACAACTTTCAGATACTCATAAGCATAAAAAATACTCACAAACGCATACAAAAACGATAAAAGCCAAAATTACATTACATTATCTTTACTAGTTCGGGTCAGAATAAGTCCAACTACGCACCGCTTTATTGGGTTTACACTAAGTGAGTCAAACCAACTTGTGAGGCAGCTTAGGCTCGACTCGATAAATAGCTTATCATCTAAACTCAATGAGTTAACGAGCCAAGCTTGAGCCAACTCTCACTCGACTCATTAACTCGTGAGCTATCTCGTTTGAAATATATTAAAAAAAAAGAATTTAAAATGTATTAACATTCAACATTTTAAATACATAATTATTAAAAATGATTAAAAATTATACTTAACTTTATTATATTAAGTGATTTTTTATTATATTTTTATTTTAATTTAATATTTTAAAATTATATTTAACTTTATTATATTAAGCGATTCTTTATTATATTTTTTTTTTATTTATCATTTTGTATCATTTTATTATAATGATTACTTGAATCATAATCATTTTCTCTCTTTCATAATAAACAAATTGGTTCATAAATTGGCTTAAACTCCTATAATAAAGCTCGAACTCCAACTTGATTAATTAAACAAGCTCAAGTTGAAGCTAGGGGTGGCTCAAGCTCGACTCGACTCATTTACATACCAACTTAGTACTTAGCCCCTCAGCTATTTATAGCCAAGCAAGGGCCTTAGTGACTTCGATTGCCACTATTTCAATATATGGTTAGGATAATTCAACCTCAATCATTTTAGAAGATGGTTACACAACTATAGCTTCACTAACCTCCATCTATGGATAAGCAATCTAGTCTTTGATAGAACTACTACTTATTTTATTTCTATTCTATTATATGGAAGTTCTTGGTTAGTGGGAAATTCACAACTAGGCACTTCACCTAAGAGTTTGCTCATAGAGAAAATATCTACATGGAAAATTCCTTAATATAAATTAAACTCTTATATTTTATTAAGATAAAATTTTTCAATATATATTACATTTTTTTTAGATTTTGTCCTAGTTTTAGCATTCACTTATGGCAGAGTAGTCACTAGTGGAGCAGCATGTATCTCCATAGCTACAGGGGTAAGAAGAATACTAATTTCTTTTGAGATTTTAATCTTGTCCTTTGGAACATCAATTCTTAGCAAAAATAAAGAAGTTTTAGAGGAAAAAAAAAAGCATTCGAATGTAGAGATCGCTTATTTAGTGGCCAAGTATTAGATAATGTCTATAAAACTATAGTGTAAGAAGTCAACATCAAATTGATTGACTAATATATAACATTAAAAAAATATTTATGGCAAATTTATGATTAATTAATAAAGAATGTTTTTAATATTATCTTATTCTTTTTTGTAGTAAACCTCTAAAAGAAAAAGATAATCAATAAGCTAAATGCACATCTAAATATCCAAAAGATCATACCCAATTCAAGCTAAATCAAACTATTTTAAGCCAAATCATGTCGGTTCGAACCAAGTTAACCTTGCCTTAGACTCTCTTATCTATAAGAGAACTTGCCTCAAGTAGATGACCATTGATATATCATCAAAAAATTATCTTGATCAGACACGAATCTCGAGGCAAAAATAAAGTTGGAAAATTCAAAAATTAAATATGGGATCATCTGAATTTTGATTTCATCAAACTTATAGTATAACAGATTGTCTCAAAAATATACAAACCCAATGACACCAACTTTGACTCAATCTGAGCCCAAATGGGTCTGAATCGAATGCCCGGAGCGATGTTGGAAGGTTCAAACCATAATTTGGATTACCAAATGGTTTCTAAACATGGCATGCTTATAATTGAATCCAGATGCTCAACGAGACAAATCCAACGACCCAAAGATTGTCAAATTCCGATATTATTAAGACCTTCAAATGTCTAATAAACAGTCCATAATCAAGGGATTCAATATTGGCCGTCCATCTGAACCACTCCACATTTTCCCATGATCCTCCTTTTATTTACGGGTCATGACATCCCCAAAAAACTATAAATAGGCCCTCATTTCTCTTGAGAGGGGACCAAAGCAATAAGAAGAAGAGAATAAGAAGAGAAAGGAAGGAGGGAAGAAACTCCACCTCGACCACCACTGGAATTTTGCCCAACTTCCTAGTGACACAGGAATTTTGCCCTACTTCTATGGGACACCAAAACACTACTTGATCTCCAAATGACACTAGAATTATGTCCAAGTGATGCCAAAGTTCTGCCCAACTTACAAGTGACACCAAAATTCTGTCCGACTTTCCAGTGACGCTGAAACTCTGCCTGATCTCCAAATGCCGCCAGAATTCTATCTAATCTTCAAGTGATTCTGAATTCAATCTCGAATACACAACTTATTTGTAACTGGATTTTAATCTAGAACTGAATCATTGTAATCTAATAATCCTAAATTTTAAGGACAAGTCAGTCTCTTGTATCTCAAGCAAACATTAGTGGAATTCTTTCAACTAGGTGTGGTCCCGTGGTTTTTTCCCTTTCTAGAATTTTTCACATAAAAAACCTAGTATTCTTTCATCTTTTATTTATGTATTGAATATATATACAATGCTAATGTCACGCCCCAGAATCAAAACTTGGAAAGAATGTCGATCAATAGCCAAACAATTTACCAGAGTTATCTATATCCATCAGTAAGCAATCTATCAGACATTTCTAACATTTAAAACATCAATATAACAGTCGATTCATATCTCAAAACATCATATACAATACTCAGGAACTACACTATCAATACAAGTAGAAAGCTATCCTGTCCTGAGTACAAAAGAATCATCTATCTATCAAAAGAACTAAAAAACCTGCAGATCTGGATCAATGCCTATCTCCTGCTCCCGAGCCCTGACCTGAAAATATCAACCACATATAATGAGCTTTACAAAGCCCAGCAGGTCACCTAATACCTATAACTGAACTCAAAGCACGGCAATACTATCAATATGCATGTCAATCTATCAATCTGAATCAGTCAATGGTCAATGAGTCTATGCAGCGGAAATCAATAGTCAATAAAACCAGTCAATGCAGCAGCAGGCAATTCGATAAATCAATAGAACCAATCAATTAAATCAATCAACGTAGTCAAATCAAATCAATACGATCAAATCAATACGATCTATTCAATTGAAATCAATCGAGAAAGGCGATACGAAACAATAGATCTATAAAACAGTCAATACAGTGAAGAACAGAAGTAGCAACAGTGAATCTATAAGTCTATATGCAGCAATATCAATGAATCTAAAAGCAGTAGTACGATGTCCATGCTATCGATGCAGTATCTATATCTATCAATGATCAGTAGTATCAATGTTCAGTAGTCAATCGATGAAATCAGTGAAATCGTACGATACAGTAAATCCAATCAAAACAGTAAAACGGAAATCGATAAAGAAATAGATCCGTAAGTCAATACAGTGAACATGCATTTCAATACTATATACTGAACAATGTATAATCAATGGTCATGTTGCTGTTGTAGAATCCATATTGCTGTTGTAGATATCAATACATTGGTTCTATGAAAAGAGTCGTCACTCTATTGCCCGTCGGCCTATGATCTCCTTATGACTCCCATCGTTATATCCATGATCCATGATCTATGATTTAAAGGAAAGCCCGTCGGCCCACCATCCTGTACAGGTATCATCTCCAATCAATGTTCAACCAGGTTATACGTGTTCCAGTATCAATAATCAATCAATAATCAATATAAGAGCAATCATATCAATAATCATATCTATATCGATTCAATCTATCAGTTTCATACAATTCAGGAATCGTACGAAAATCGGGCAGCGTAACGGCAGTCGGTCAAATTTACACAAAAATCCTGCAAAAAGACACAGTTTCCAAATCTTTCCAAATTACAATAGAATATCAATAGCGTCAATACAAGACTATCGATCTAGAGAATCCAAATCAAATCAAGTCCCGATTATTTTCTATTCAATTAAAAGCACGTAGAATTCGATTAAAATCTCATAGAATCAATTCCGACCGGTAAAATCTTCGTAGAATACAGTCAAATCGTGTACAATAATCATATCTATAACATACTAAAAGTTGTGCGGTGAAAGTCTTGTCAAATCAAAATCAGGTCGAAAAGTCGACTACGAAAACACAAAACAAATCATATCTCGGTCAAAACACAACATCTCTGAAAACAGAAACAGGATTCGGAGTCCTTACCACGAGATCTTCACTTTCTCCAACAGCAGCGTCGGACGAAAAGCGCTCCGCGGTCTCCGAAAACCAGTTTCCTCTTCTCTTTCCTTTCTCTTTCTCTCTCTACAAAATATCTGATTTTTAATTTTGATTTTCTCTCTCCTCAAAACGAGCTCATTTCCTTAAGTAATGCTCATATCGGCCCGGCCGATCGTCTCGATCGTCCTGGACGATCAGACCAAATTCCAATCGTCCTGGGACGATTTTTCAGGACAATTAATACTGTTCATAGGCGATAAAAACCCCTACTCACTGACTTGTGCCATCCACTAATCGTCCCGGGACGATACCTCGATCGGCCTGGACGATTTCGTCCAGAAATCATTCCAGAAAGCATTTCAGAAAACAGCTGTTCAATGCACTGATCGGCCTGGACGATCCAAATTTCGTCCTGGCCGATTCTGGGAGGAAAATCCAAATCAGAGGGGAACAGTAAGGAAACGAGATATTACAATCTCCCCACCTTAGAAAAATGTCGTCCCGACATTTCCCTAAAGGTACGAAGCAAAAACAATGCAAAACAAATCGATCGAAAACTAAATCCAAAACAAAACTCGTCGAAATCCATACAGAACACACAATGCGATCAATCAAATGTCAATATGCGATGTTCATATGTCAATATCAATCGGTTAGTCAAATCAATCTTACCAGTAGAATCTTCTGGTCGTTGCTGATCCTGATGCTGTAAACTCTGTAGACTGTAAATGCGTGGCACCACTGGAGGTCGTGGCGCAACTGTCTCCCTCTGATCTCTGACAGTCCTATCATCAATCCTGTTCCCTGATCTATCACTGTAGGCCCTCGAGGCAACAGTCCTCTGTTGTCCTGTACCCGTGCCAGAAGCAGTCCTTCCGCCCAGTCCTTTCTGAGGACAATCTATCGCTCTGTGTCCTTGCTGTCCACAGTAAAAACACTGTCCCGTCAATAGGTAACACCGACCTGCATGTCGTTTGCCACAATGACTGCACGTGCCAGAACCACCAGACGATACTATCGATGCAGATCGTGACACAGATCCCGATGCAGATCCCGATGCAGATCCCTTCGAACCCTCATACCTGCTTCTCTTCTCTCTATCTCTGGAATCATCTCGTCGTACCTCATCTCTTCTCCTCCTGGTATCCTCGTACCTCGATACTGGTGCCGTCAACTCAATCTCTATCAATCGGGCCCGCTCCACTAGCTCAGAAAACTCGTGGATCCGAAAAGGTACAAGTGGTTGCCTCAGCTCTCTATTCAATCCGTGCAGAAATCTATAACACTTGTCTTCAGAAGTAGGAATCAAGTGAGCAGCGTACCTCGCAAGTGCAGTAAACTCGGACTCGTACTGCATCACTGACTTGCGGCCTTGCTCCAATCTCATGAATGCTTCCTGCATCTGTCGCTGAGCTGACGGTGGTACAAACCACATCCTGAACACTGTAGTGAACTCATCCCAGGTGATCTCAGCATTGGTCTTCCCCTGGAATTTCTCTCTCTGCTGTCCGATCCACCATCTCTCTGCCTCACTTTCCAACATGAATACTGCCAAAGGTACCTTCCTGTTCCCCGGACACTGCATGCTATCAAAAATCTTCTCTATCCTCATTATCCAATCCTCAGCAGCCTGTGGTCCTACAGCCCCTTTGAACAACGGAGGCTTCAGCTTGTGGAACATCTGCAAATGTCTGTCAACTTCTTCCTCTTTGCTCCCACTCATCTTGCTCTGAGCATCCCCCATAACATGTGCAATCGCAGTAGCTAACTGCATCATACTCTCTGAAGGTGCTGGAGATGCGCTGTGTTGCTCATTCGGTACACTGGATTCTGCCGGAGGATCCATATCTTTTCACCTGCACAATTCAGAACAAATGATACACATATGCAATGATGTATGCCAATGAAGCTCTTAAAGCTACCCAGTCTACCCAATCTCTCAATCCAAACCTACAACTCTGGTAACAATTCATTCTTCCAATAACATTGCTCTGATACCAACTTGTCACGCCCCAGAATCAAAACTTGGAAAGAATGTCGATCAATAGCCAAACAATTTACCAGAGTTATCTATATCCATCAGTAAGCAATCTATCAGACATTTCTAACATTTAAAACATCAATATAACAGTCGATTCATATCTCAAAACATCATATACAATACTCAGGAACTACACTATCAATACAAGTAGAAAGCTATCCTGTCATGAGTACAAAAGAATCATCTATCTATCAAAAGAACTAAAAAACCTGCAGATCTGGATCAATGCCTATCTCCTGCTCCCGAGCCCTGACCTGAAAATATCAACCACATATAATGAGCTTTACAAAGCCCAGCAGGTCACCTAATACCTATAACTGAACTCAAAGCACGGCAATACTATCAATATGCATGTCAATCTATCAATCTGAATCAGTCAATGGTCAATGAGTCTATGCAGCGGAAATCAATAGTCAATAAAACCAGTCAATGCAGCAGCAGGCAATTCGATAAATCAATAGAACCAATCAATTAAATCAATCAACGTAGTCAAATCAAATCAATACGATCAAATCAATACGATCTATTCAATTGAAATCAATCGAGAAAGGCGATACGAAACAATAGATCTATAAAACAGTCAATACAGTGAAGAACAGAAGTAGCAACAGTGAATCTATAAGTCTATATGCAGCAATATCAATGAATCTAAAAGCAGTAGTACGATGTCCATGCTATCGATGCAGTATCTATATCTATCAATGATCAGTAGTATCAATGTTCAGTAGTCAATCGATGAAATCAGTGAAATCGTACGATACAGTAAATCCAATCAAAACAGTAAAACGGAAATCGATAAAGAAATAGATCCGTAAGTCAATACAGTGAACATGCATTTCAATACTATATACTGAACAATGTATAATCAATGGTCATGTTGCTGTTGTAGAATCCATATTGCTGTTGTAGATATCAATACATTGGTTCTATGAAAAGAGTCGTCACTCTATTGCCCGTCGGCCTATGATCTCCTTATGACTCCCATCGTTATATCCATGATCCATGATCTATGATTTAAAGGAAAGCCCGTCGGCCCACCATCCTGTACAGGTATCATCTCCAACCAATGTTCAACCAGGTTATACGTGTTCCAGTATCAATAATCAATCAATAATCAATATAAGAGCAATCATATCAATAATCATATCTATATCGATTCAATCTATCAGTTTCATACAATTCAGGAATCGTACGAAAATCGGGCAGCGTAACGGCAGTCGGTCAAATTTACACAAAAATCCTGCAAAAAGACACAGTTTCCAAATCTTTCCAAATTACAATAGAATATCAATAGCGTCAATACAAGACTATCGATCTAGAGAATCCAAATCAAATCAAGTCCCGATTATTTTCTATTCAATTAAAAGCACGTAGAATTCGATTAAAATCTCATAGAATCAATTCCGACCGGTAAAATCTTCGTAGAATACAGTCAAATCGTGTACAATAATCATATCTATAACATACTAAAAGTTGTGCGGTGAAAGTCTTGTCAAATCAAAATCAGGTCGAAAAGTCGACTACGAAAACACAAAACAAATCATATCTCGGTCAAAACACAACATCTCTGAAAACAGAAACAGGATTCGGAGTCCTTACCACGAGATCTTCACTTTCTCCAACAGCAGCGTCGGACGAAAAGCGCTCCGCGGTCTCCGAAAACCAGTTTCCTCTTCTCTTTCCTTTCTCTTTCTCTCTCTACAAAATATCTGATTTTTAATTTTGATTTTCTCTCTCCTCAAAACGAGCTCATTTCCTTAAGTAATGCTCATATCGGCCCGGCCGATCGTCTTGATCGTCCTGGACGATCAGACCAAATTCCAATCGTCCTGGGACGATTTTTCAGGACGATTAATACTGTTCATAGGCGATAAAAACCCCTACTCACTGACTTGTGCCATCCACTAATCGTCCCGGGACGATACCTCGATCGGCCTGGACGATTTCGTCCAGAAATCATTCCAGAAAGCATTTCAGAAAACAGCTGTTCAATGCACTGATCGGCCTGGACGATCCAAATTTCGTCCTGGCCGATTCTGGGAGGAAAATCCAAATCAGAGGGGAACAGTAAGGAAACGAGATATTACAGCTAAGACGAAAGCTTTTTAACTCTATCGCCACGAATATTATAGTCCGTAATAGTTTGGCACCATTTGTGGGAAAATTTATCCCATAATCATATTATTGGAGCTTCTCGCTCCAACTCTCACCAATCCATAAATCAGTCTATGAATCATAGACGCCTAATACCTGCCTCCTTTTACCCTGGAGGTAAAATATTGCTGGAGAAGGAACCTCAGGATCTTCCATAGGGAGAGAATCCGAAAGATGGAAGAATCTCAGATTGAGATCCTTCAACTCCTAAGAAAGACTCGGCAACCAGCGCTAGCACAACGGGAGGAAGTTCTTCTCCCTCAAGATCCACCACTGGCCGAAGATGTTCAACTTGAACATCTTCAAGAAGATATTCCTCTTCCTCCTATTGGTAATCTTTTTTCATGGATTATGATTTTGATGATAGCAAACACTCTTATTTTTCTACTATTGCCTTGCCTACTAACATTTCAGGTCCATAATATCAGACTGCAATTGGAACCAACTCAAGATTGGGTAGACTAAGTCTGAGTCAGTTTGTACACTTTTTTTTTCTTGAGTCTGTTGTAAAAGATGTGGCTCCTAATGCTAAGTAACATTGCACAGACACACATTGGGAGAATTTTTAACTGTTTCTTAGAGTTTACTATTTTTGGTAATATTGATCGGGCCAATATTTATATCGGGCTGGACGATCGGTTCAAAAATATAAACCCTAATTAGGGCATCATGGTTAAGGCAGCTGTCATTAAGCAGATCGGCCTGGATGATGTTTTATTGATCAGGACGATAGGCTCAAATCAGAAGGAATCAACCACCATGATTAATTTAGGTATTTTGTATATTAGGACATCATCCAGGATGATATCCTATTAGCCTAGACAATGTAGCACAATTATACCTAAATTAATCTGGTAATTAAGAAAAGTAATTAAGGTTTATTACAGAATCACATCGGCTGGGCCGATCGTAGGATCGATCGGGATGATGGCGTGGATGATTGACATCGGCCTACTTCTATTTAGGGCGATGTTTAGGATGATTTTCCTCGAATTTAAACTAATCAGCCAGGATGATATTCTATTATCCTGGACGATGTGATCAAATTACTCTAATCGTCCCAAACTAAACGAGCTAATTGAGCAAAATTTATACTGATCGGCCAAGCTAATACCCCTATCGGCCTGGACAATAAAGTTAGTTTGTATAAAATAAGAGTTATTCCGAAGCTCTTCTATTTAAGATCTCTTGTTCAACCTTAAAGTAGATCTTTTGCTGCTGTCTTGACCTGAGAAAGCCTAGAGGAGAGGGAGAGAGAGGGAGAGAGAGAGAGAGAGGATTTTATGAGGGGGAGCTTGTGAGGGAGTTTCACAAAGGTTGCTCCAAGCATTGTTCCACTTCTTCTTCTTCCACTAGAGTCTCTTATCCTTGGAGGGTTGAGAGAGGTCTTCTTCAGCAATCAATCAAGGTTCTCTGCTTACTTCAAGAGAAAGCAAAAGGAGTTAGGTTCTATGCCTACTTCAGGAGGAAGTAAAAGGAGTTAGGTTCTCTACCTCACCGGGGTCGGCATAAAGGAGTTTTTGTGAGGGCTTCTCCTCCTAGTTGTGGGAGAAAAAGTAGAGTCACTGTGTTTAGTGCAATACCCGGAGGACTCCTCCGGGGAGTGGACGTAGGTCGAGTTGACCGAACCACTATAAATTTCTGTGTCCTTTTTACTACTGCTTTCCACATTTATTCCTCCACACTTTAATTTTTATTGTGATAATTTTGGTTTGAGTTTTTATGATTGTGTTTTGATCGAAATAATTTTTAAAATACCAATTCACTCCCCCCTCTTGATTAGCCTTGGGCTAGTTCATAAGGGCTTAACATCCCTAACAAACATTCAAGTGGTAGCAGAGTGGGATTCATAAAAATAAAGTTTAAAAACTTTTTGAATTTTGATCCATGACTAACTCCAGTAATCGTAATACCGCGAAAGGGTATTTCATTACCTGACCACCTTTATTTGATAATATTCCTTTTGATTTTTGAAAAACTTGTATGTCTATCTTTTTACAATCAATTGACTATCACATGTGGATGCTTATTAAGGATGGTTTTACACCTCTGACTGGTAAACTTAATGGAGTTAATGTTCCTCTTCCTTTTACTGAATGGACTTATGATGATAGAGATTTAAAACAACTTAATGCAAAATGTTTTAACTATTTTTTCTATGCTTTAAAATCTAAAGATTACATGTGTGTTTCAACTTGCACAACTGGTAAAGAAATTTGAAATAAATTGTGTATTACTTATGAAGAAATTAAAGAAGTCAAGCAATCTTGATTAAATATTTTGATGCATGATTATAATCTTTTTCATATAAAACCATCTGAATCAATTTCTGAAATGTATACAATGTTTACTCAAATTGTAACTTCTTTACATGCCTTAGGAAGAGAACTCACTAACTATGAAAAGGTGAATAAAATTTTGAGATGCTTTCATTCCTCTTTTGTTGCTAAAATCACTGTAATTACTGAATCTAAAGATTTGAATACTTATTCGATTAATAACTTATTTGGCTCACTCATTGCTTACGAGCAAGGGGTGAATTAAAGAAATCTTAATGTATGTGAGAAAAAGAAAGAGAAAGCTATGACACTGAAGGCCAATAATACGAACACTGAATCTTCCAGGTCTGAAAGCGATGATGTTGCCTTAATTACAATGCAATTTAAAAACTTTCTAAGTAAGAAGCAAAAGAACCATCAAAAGGGGAATAAAGGTATGGGAAACAAAAATTTTAAGAGTTCTAATAAAATAATTTATTTTGAATGCAGGAAGCTAGGACATGTTAAAGCTGATTGCCCTACACTGAAGTCTCACCCAAGCAAGGAAAATGATGAGGAGAAACCCAAGTTTAAGAAAGACAATAAGAGATTCCGAAAGGCATTCTGGGCGGATTCTACATCAGACTCCTCTGAGATTGAACTTGAAGAGGAGAAAACAAACTTGTGCTTAATAGTAGACGATCATCTTGGTCATGATGACCAAGAAGAGGTATGTGAACTAACTTATGAGCAACTACTTGAAGTTTTAGAACAAATTCATGCATCATATAGGAAACTTAAGAAAATACATGCCAACTTGAAATTAGAATTTTTTTAATTTATAAAAAGAATATAAAATTCTTCTTAAAGATCATTCTATAATTGATAGCAATCACATGTCTTTACTTGATGAGTTTGATGCATTAAACAAAAAGCATGTTGAATTATCTAATGCATATGATTCCTTAAAATCGTTTTATGCTGAGTTAGAAAAGGAGTTTAAAAAGTTAGAAAATCTAAAAACTTTTGAAAATAAAAAATCATCATTGCATGCATCACATAAAAAGAAGCATCACCACATGAGTATATTAGTGCATCATTTTCCTGAAGTTAGATGTTTTTCATGTAGCATGTTATGACACAATACACACTTGCACCATTCACCATAGTTCACATTGGGTTTGGAGACCCAAGTTATATGATTCATAGCATGCATTGCATTATACTTTCCATATTAGGTTCCTAAATCTGACATTTGATAATTTTGTAGGCAAGCTCTCACAAAAGACCTCATGAGAGTATGTGGTACTTGGACAGCGGATGCTCTCAACATATGACTAGCAATGCCAATCAATTCATTTTACTGGAGACCAGGACATGAGGCAAGGTTATTCTTGGAGACAACACCACCAAGAAGGTGGTAGGCTCATGTATAATTGAAAATTCCAAGAACCTTCTCATTGAAAATGTTTTGCTTGTAGATGGACTGAAACACAACTTGCTCAGTATTATTTAGCTTACGATAAGGGCTTCATCATAAATTTTTTGGCAAATTCATGCATTATGTGCTTAAATAATAACACTATTTAGCAGGGAAAACGGATCAATAATATTTACATACTTGATTTAAATAATATTGAATGTGCTACTTCTTTTTTCTTAAAAATTGTTGTTAATGATTCATGATTGTGGCACAGGAGATTATATCATGCTAGTAATGAAAACCCTTAAGAAAGTGACCTAGAATGACCTAGTTAGAGGTGTCTCCACACTTAAGTTTTTAAAAGACCACCTTTGTGATGCCTGTTAATTAGGAAAGAAAATCCACATCACTTTTCACTCCATTAAGGACATTAGCACCTCTAGACCTTTAGAAGTACTTCACATGAATTTATTTGGACCCATTAGCACTGCCATCTTAGGAGGAAAAGTCTATAATTTTGTGATTGTCGATGACTACTCGAGGTTCATTTGGACTAGATTTTTGTCACACAAGAATGAGTCTTTTGATGAGTTTAGAACATTCTTCACTTAGTTCCAGAAAAAACTAGGTTGTGAGATTTTGACCATCTATAGTGACCATAGGGGAGAGTTTAAAAATGAGAGATTTGGAGACTTTTGTGAGGATAAGGGGATTAGCCACAACTTCTCAGTTCCTAAGACCCCTCAACAGAACGGGGTAGATGAAAGGAAGAACCTGACCTTAGTGGAAGCTGTTAGGACCATGCTTACTGAGTATTCACATCCAAAATACTTTTGGGCTGAAGCAGTTAACACAGCTTGTTATGTGTTGAATATGGTGAATGTTAGATCCAAATTAGATAAGACACCCTATGAGATCCTTAAGGGTAAAACATCAAATCTTTCCCACCTTTATGTCTTTTATTATAAGGTTTTTATTCATAATAATGGGAAGTCTCACTTAGAAAAATTTGACCCAAAATCTGATGAAGGAGTGTTCTTAGGATATTCTAGTATTGAGAAGTCTTTTAGGGTATTTAATAAGAGGACTTTAGTGATGGATGAGACTACTCATATAGTGTTTGATGAATCTGATTCTAGGAAGTCTAGAGTTGAGGATGATGATGTTAGAGAGATTACCACTGGAGTAAAAAATTTGGAGAAGAGGGTAGACCCCCAAAGCACTGAAGGAGTAGGAGAGATTACCCAAGGAGTAGAAAATAAAGATCTGGAAGAAATGGTTGAACCTACACACACTTTGCCTAGAGATTAGAGATACTCTTCGAGTCACCCCAAAGAATTGATCTTAGGAGACCCTTTTGAAGGAGTTAGGACTAGGCATGAACTTAGGAAGGAAGTGAACCACTATATCTTTATTTCAATGATTGAACCCACCAATATTAATTAAGCCCTTTCTGACGAGTTTTGGATCTTAGTCATGCAAGAGTAGTTGAACCAATTTGTTAGGAATGATGTTTGTGAGCTTGTAGAAAGACTAAAGGGATAAAGTATAGTTGAAACCAAATGGGCCTTTAAGAATAAGATGAATGACTCTGGTGTGGTCGTTAGGAATAAGGCAAGATTAGTGGCTAAGGGATACAACCAAATAGAAGGAATAAACTTTGAGGAGACCTTTGCCTCTATAGCTAGATTGGAAGTCATTAGAGTGCTATTAGCCTTTGTTTGTTATAAGGGATTTAAGCTTTTTCAAATGGACGTTAAGAGTGTCTTTTTAAATGGGGTAATAAAAGAGGATGTGTTTGTAGAATAACCCCCAGGTTTTGAGAGTTCCAAATTTCTAAATCATATTTTCAAATTAAAAAAGGCCTTATATGGATTACTTGGTATGAGAGGCTTAGCACATTTTTACTAGAGAGGGAGTTTGTTAAGGGGAGCGTAGACACCACCCTTTTCCTGAGAAAAGTAGGAGATGATTCACTCATTATTCAGATCTATGTTGATGATATACTTTTTTAATTTTCTGATAAAAGGCTATGTGATGATTTTTCTAAAACAATGAATAAGGAGTTTGAGATGAGTATGATAAGAGAGTTGTCCTACTTTTTAGGGTTTAGCATAAGACAAATAGATGATGGAACATTTCTAAATCAATTAAAGTATATAAAGGACATCTTGAAGAAATGTGAAATGGATAAAGCTAAGCCAATTAATACTCCTATGAACTTAGGTGTTCAGTTGGACAAGGACCCTAATAGAAAATCAGTTGATCAAAAGAAGTATAGAGGGATGATTGAATCTTTACTTTACGTGACTGCTAGCAGACCTGATATCATGTTTAGCATTTGTCTCTGTGCTAGATTTCAAGCTGATTCTAAAGAATATCACCTGATTGTAGTTAAGAGAATTCTTAGATACCTTTTAGGGACCAAAAACTTAGAAATTTGGTACCCTAGGCACATCACTTCTTTTGAATTATTGGATATTTTGATTTTAATTTTGCAAGATGTAAGGTTGATAGAAAAATCACTTCATGGACTTGCCAATTCATAGGACAGTCTTTAGTCTCCTGGTCTAGTAGAAAGCAAAATTCTGTTGCACTTTCCAATGCTAAAGCTGAGTACATTGCTTTAAGAAGTTGTGTGGCCCAAGTCATTTGGTTGAAACAGCAAGTTCTGGATTTAGGATTACCTATAGGCATAATTCTAATTCTTTGTGACAACACTAGTGCCATCTGCATTTCTAAGAATCCTATTCAATATTCAAGGGCTAAGCACATAGACATAAGACATCACTTCATTAGAGACCATATAACTAAGGGAGACATTGAGTTACACCATATGGCAACTGAAAATTAACTGGCTGACATCTTTACTAAACCACTGGCCTTCGACACTTTTAGTACTTTAATGATCAGATTGGGTGTGATTGACATAAATGCATGAACTTGATTCCTACTGATTTCTGATCTATTTTTTGTTGTTTTTAACTTTTTTTACTTCTTTTATCTTATTTTTTGATTTAGAAATCATGGCTGAAATTGATATTTTATGCCTTATTTTTTATTTTAAAATTCTGTGAGTCAATGTTTTTACATCTCTTAATCTGTTAAAGGGTGAAAACACCGTTGATTGTGTCTCTTTCTCTAACCTCTTTTAGTGGTGTAATCTTCTTCTCTAAACAAAAATCTATTTCAAATTAACAAATGGTTTTTGAAACTGAGATCTTTTTAATCTTGCTACAGTAATCTATTTTATAAATATAATGTTCAAAGTCTTTTTTCTACTTTTAGATTTTTATAATCTTGTCATTGAAATTATCATATGATTTTTTATTCTGCTTTGTGATTCATTCTTCCCTATATTAGAGAGTGAGTTTTTTCTTTCTAATATCTAGAAAATATAATCACAACAAATAATATTTAAAATTTTTTGAAAGGGATCTAGCTTGCATAAAAGTTAATGAAAAAAAAAAGACTAATGTTGTCAAAAACAAAAGATGCGCAATGACGCCAAATTAAAAAAATATATACACAAAGTGTATCAAAAATCAAATGATACGTAAATCACCAATCAAATTGACAAGAGGAATAAAATGAGCCCACAAAAAATAAGCTTCTTCTCCTTTTAAAATTTTTTAAATCTTAGAAGACTTCATGTGTCACTTGATATTTTTGAAAGACTTGATTTCGAATTTCTAATTATAACTAATTACTTTGATATATTATTCTATAAAATAATTATCTGGAAACAAGTTTTTGAATGGAACTCCTTTTTTTAAACCAATTGGCTTTTCTGATTTAGATTTTTTTTAATTTTCAAAAGACAGTTTACCCTGAAGAAGACTGAGTTAGGGTTAACATGATCGATAGTTCTAACTATTTTTTTGGATTTTGGCGATGTTAACTCAATGATCCTTACAAAATTTTAAAATCAATTACACGGAGACAATGCCAAATACTATTTTGAGAATTTTCAAAAAAAATTCTAAAAATTAAAAAAAAAAATTATAAGGGGGCGGCGTCCACACCCCCCCCCCCCCTAAAAAAAAGTGGGCCCCTCAATTAAAAAAAAAAGATTTTTTTTTTAATAAAAAAACTGCATCTTATTATTAATCTAGCTGCCTTGAACAAGCGCGACAAATGGCGCGCCATATTAGTGCTGGCGGATGGCATCCGGTTGGCTAGTTCGGGCGCCTACACATGTCCGGGCTCTGATTTTGGGTCCGGATAGTCCAAATCAGATGTTTTTGGGGTCCCCGTATATGTTTTTCGACATTCTGGACTCAATTTTGGCACTTTTGGAGTTCAACAGAGCATTTAAGACCTAATTTGATCAAAGTTATATTTTTTTGGAACGCAAATTTTTACAATTCGGCTAATGTGAAATGTCAAGATAATTATTTTTAGACTTCTAGAGCTTTGACATCCAAAAATAATGGGGACAATTGATATATCATCAAAAACGTTTTTTGACCGGGCATGAATTTTCAGGCAAAAATAAAGTTGGAAACTTCAAAAATTAAATTTGAGATCATCTGAACTTCAATTTCAGCAAACTTATAGTCGAACTGATCATCTTAGAAACACATACCCATTGAAATCTGAGCCCAAATGGATCCAAATCGAAGACCCGAAGCGAAGTTTGAAGGTTCAAATCACAATTTGGATTACTAAATGGTTTTCAAACATGACATGCTTATAGGTGAATTGAGCGGCTCGACGAGACAAATCCAATGAGCCCAATATCGTCAAATTTTGATATCGTTAAGATTTTTAAATGTCTGATAAACGATCTACATTCAAGGGATTCAATATCTGTCGTCCATCTGAACCACTCCATATTTGCCCATGATCCTCCTTCTATTTACGAGTCATGCATCCTCAAAAACTATAAATAGCCCCTCATTTCTCTTGAGAGGGGAGCAAAGCAAGAAGAAGAGAAGAAGAAGAGAAGAAGAAGAAGAGAAAGGAAGGAAGAAACTCCTCCTCAACCACCGCCGAAATTTTGTCTATCTTCCACGGGACACCGGAACTCTGCCTAATCTCCAAGTGACACCAAAAATTTGCTCAAGTGACGCCGAAATTCTACCTGACTTTTTAGTTACGTCGGAACTCTGCCTGATCTCCAAGTGATGCCGAAATTCTATCTAATCTTCATGTGATTCTAAATTCATCTTGAATACACAACTTATTTGTAAATGGATTTTCAATATGAAAGTGAATCATTATAATCTAATCATCCTAAATTTTAAGGATGAGTCAGCCTCTTGTATCTTAAACAAACACTAGTGGAATTCTTTCAACTAGGCGTAGCCCCGTGGTTTTTTCCTTTCTAGGGTTTTCAACGTAAAAATCCTAATGTTTTTTCATCTTCTATTTGTATACTAAATATTCGTACAATGCTAAGATGAAAGCTTTTTAACTTTATCACTGTGTATATTCTAGTTCGCAACAATCATGATCTAATAACTCGTCCTGCTTGATGCATATGATTTAACATTCAACCGAAACAACTGCTATATAGTAAATATGAAATTGACCCTATTTATTAATGGAGTGACAACTTCTTAATGCAAAATATTAATCGACAATACAGCTACTTGATTATTAATGCACCATAAGCCGATAACTTCTTAAGAGCTTGGTAGACAAAAATATCAAATTGGAATTTTTTATTATGCTGAATATTTATAATTTTATCTTATTTGTTTTATAGTCATATGCACAACCAATTCTATAACTCCTAAGCCTTAACCCCAATCTATAATAGAGGGTTAATGATAAGCTCAATTTAGTTATTTTCTATATCAAATACAATTTTCATAAATCTCAAAGCTTCTTAATAATATAATTTTTCATCTTTTTTTTCTTTATTTTTCTATATTTTTCACCACTTATATATAATTCATAAATAATTTTGAATTCAACGCCAACAATTATATAGATACAGATATAAAATTTTACAAAATATTAAGTTTACTGGTTTAGTAAATCTAAAAATGATTAATAATTATATAACAGTAATTTAATCATATAAAACGGACAAAATCCATACAAATATTTTCCGACAAATTTAAAATCTTTCTGAAATTATGAGCGAATAAATAATTTTGAAGATCAGTTCAAATTTCAACAATTGCAAGCTCCGTCAGTTACAATAATCTGCTGACACGTGGCGTCTAATCTTCAAATGTTCCTTGATCGGACGGCTCGTTTTCTCCAAGGGTAGGGGTTACGCTCATCGGGTCTCCCTCGCCAGTATATATCGACGGCCGCCCCCACCTAAGACCGGCGCGGTGCAGTTCGGGGCTTCGGGCTGCCCTCCAAAGCTTTCTCGCGCTGGCCTTCTCCATCTAGATCTATCTTCTTCCCCCAAAAGGAAAAATATCCACAGAAAATCTCAAAAAATATTCAACAGTTTTCTAGGTTAGCAGGGGGGAGTTTGTTATCGTCATCTTCTAGGGTTTTCTTGTAGCTGAAGAAGAGGAAAACAAAAAAGAAAAGAAAAAAAAAAAAGTCAAATTCAGGTTGGTCCGCGATAGATCGGATGGCGCAAGTCCAAGTGCAGCCTCAGGCGCCGGTTTCCGGTGCAAGCGCGGTGGCAGCCAATGGCGGTGGCGTAGGGCAGTTCCCGTCGACGTCGCTGTACGTGGGGGACTTGGAGACGAACGTAACTGACTCGCAACTATTCGATCTGTTCAGTCAAGTGGGGCATGTGTTGTTTGTGCGCGTTTGTAGGGACATGAACACCCGCCGATCCCTCGGCTACGCTTATGTCAATTTTGGCAACCCCATGGATGGTGAGTTTTTAATTTTTAACTCATGGACTTATCTTGAACAAATTGGAAATGACCTTCCTTTGTCGTCGTGGGTGCTTCTTCTTGCTGAGAAAAAGTATTTTTTTTTGGTTGTGATGATCTTGATGGGGCATTCTGAATCCACCTATAAGGATTTTTAGTAAATTAGCTTCTTATTTAGTTGTTTTTTTAGCAATTAAGCTTTCTCTTTAGGTTGACGCCCAGTGCGCCTGCAACCTACTGAGGATTCTGTGGTGTAAACTCCAACCTTTTACAATCTTTTAGGAGAAGATTTTTTTCGAAAGCTATGCTGTTTGATTTCATTAAATTGCTTCGTCGTTTTAACCAAGGTTGATACTTCGTCCTTCACACACTTATTTATTCATGCACCCATTGATCGTATAATGTGTCAGTATTGGACAATCAGGTCAGATAATGCTTGATAAATTTCATAATAGAATGTAAATCTATGATAAGTAGATGCCTTTCATGTGGAGATTTATATTTGATAGGATATTTTGCTGACTTATAATTTCAATTGCATCGATATTTACATGTAATTTGTTGTTATCCAATTCGTCAATAACACTATGATGAGAATAATCCCACTAATGTAGAGAGCAAATTTGATTTGTACCATTTGATGGACAAAATGATTGTTTCAATAGAGAGAGGGATGGTTGATCTCCCATATAAGCTTTTAAAAGAAGGAAGTATTTTTTGGATTACAATAAGCCAAATACACTATAACATATATTTCTCTGGTAAGGATTTTCTAGACATTAACTTTTAATATTTTATTGGTTAATTTTAAAAATTATATATCATGTTCATTATGTGTTTTTTTGATTATTTGAGTGGTTGATTTAATTTGGTGATAGTACTCCTGAATTATAAAAAAAAATTACTATCAAACTGTTAGGTCTTATACATACTTGGTAATGATAAATGACACCAAGGCGTAGAGTTTCCTGTTGAGTTATAGCGCATAGCGTATGATGCACGCCATTTAAATTGCATATATTTAAATAATTAAAAATAAAAATATGTATTTGTATGAAATACTATCAAATTAATAAAAATAAACTATCACGCAATAAAAAAAGTGCATCAAAGTGATGCTTACTTTCAAGTAATTAACACCTCAATCATTCAATATTCAAAATATGACAACCTTTTTTTTAAAAGCATATTGGTTTTGCAATAAATGTCTTCTTGAAAGTTATCATCATCATCCAAATAAAAAATGTTTCATTTCCATCATCAACATTGTTTCCTATTTTATAATCATCTTAATCACCCTCATCAAATTCATCTTTAATTGCAATAATGTGAAGACTAAATAAAGCTTCCTATTCTTTGCCTTTAGTTAAACTTGAATATTGTAACTTTTCATAAACACTAGTGGCTTTAGTGATTGTACTCCAAGTCAAATCTTCCTCGCCAATAATCAATTTATTTTCTTCATCTAAATCATTATTCATTTTCTGGTAGCCACTCGCTTGCATTATCTATGACATTTAAAAACTAGAATCGATCACATCTCCATAGTTGTATTTGCGAATCAATGCCCTATTATTTTTCAGATTAGATAAATTTTTGAGCCAACCATGACCCATTTTGCTTCTTATTTTGCTATATAGAGCTTCCATTGAAATATCATTACAATGTTTAAATATAAAAATTCATGAGAAAAATCAACACATTATTATTTTTTATTTAAATATTCAAATTATACTCCATTTACATTGACATCCTGATGATTTACAGCTTAGGTTAAAGACTTTGATCGCAAAATTTTATAAGTGTAGAGCTTCTTGGCCATACGCCAGCCACCTATCACTTGGAAGTAATGAAATATTTAATTTCGTACCTTTTTATTGAAATTTCAAAACATTACTTAGTGCCAATTGTAATTTTACTCCAACAATATTTTCTAAGGACCGAGTGCTCCTTTGTCTTATAGTTGTAGGAATACCAAATAGCTCTTCACCCTTAATTATATTATATTGAATAATTATTGATTTTGTTTTCATCATCTACATTCATTGCTATTCTTTCAATGCTTGCATATAGTCTATCTACAATTTTCTTGTTCTTTGCAATACCAAGGTTACTAAAAAATATTTAGAATTTAGAAAAGGTGTAGCTGCATGTAAAGGTCAATGGACTTGCACTTCCTATATTCTATTAATAATTTAAAAAATTGTTCTTATTTTTCATTCTTGTTAAATCTTGTAGCAATTGTTCTTTTGCCTTATACATTTTTCATATATATAATTCATTAGGTTTTTTTTTTTCTCTATCAACTAATCTAATGACCTTCAACAAAGGGCCATCTAAATTTAGGGCATATACAATAGTATTCTAAAATGATTTTTATAAAATTATTTGTTGGGATTATTTTACCTTTGCTTCTTTCGCATAAGGATCCAAAACAAATTTCTCGAATGTAAACATTTCTTCAAATTCAATATTTGTTGATGAAAATGTTGTAATGTCAAGAAGGCTGTAGCTAAATGAGTTTTTGCGGGCTTGATTAGTGATATTTGATTGGTACATCTCATTAAGTCAAGAAACCGAGGCTTTGGATATATATAAATTATGTACCGTCTCCACTTTATCAAAGTATCACCTTAGTTTTTAAATTTTAAAAATATCTTTCTTCATGAAATCCAATTAGTGAGTAGCATAGGGAGTCTTAGATATGCGTGGACATTTCTCCATATTTTTTTTGCAATGATATTAAAAATATGATGGAATAAATTAATATCTTATGTAAAATAGCATACAAGCAGAAGGAAATGAAAGTTCATAGTGGTTATAACACTTGCAAAGATGATCTTAGAAGCATTATCAATAATCACTTGAATTACACCATGTGCCCCAATGTCCTCAAGAAACTTGCTCAACAATTTGGATATTTATTTTAAAGAAAGAACTGACATTAATTGATTCTATGAATGTAATTCCTCTCAGATAGAGCATCATAAAATTAGAAACTTTTTCATTACGAGACGTCCACCCATCTGCTATGAGAGAATATCAATATCTTAGACCATCTTCTTTATGGCGTTGCAATAGTTCTTATATGTATATTACCTCTTTTTTCAAGCAAAGGTCCCATACCTCATGTTGCTAGGACGTCTCATTGTAGGTCCAAATTGTCCAAATGCCTCAAGTTATCATACATTACAAAATTGAATGGAATCCTAGCTTGCCTTGGTTTCATCATCTAGAGTGTTGGCAGATTGAAGAGGTGGTTAATGGGAAGTGATAGCTTTTTGATCAAGTAATCAACTTTATTGCATACAAACATCACTTCAATTGATTACATTTATTCTCCTTCTGCATAGATTTAAAGCAAGATCTAAAATGCAATTTAAAATTTAAACTACCTTAGAAATGGTAACTAACCATACAATATGGACAATTAAATGATAGGAAGCATGAAGTGAGCCCGAAAATGAGAATTGCATCTAAATGGTTAAAAATTCTCCTTAAATTCCACCATGTGGTCAACTTAATGGATAAGATGGTTGCTATTTTGATACAAAGCCCTAGCATTCATGCCTCCTTTTTGGCAAGTCAAAATTTGAATTCGTTTGAAAGTGGTTGGGCCCTTATATTTTTTGGCCATAATTTCTTGGTGCTTTTCAAAATTTTTGGTGGTGAGAAGTATTTTTCTACAGTCATACCTACTAGAGTGTGATAGTTGTAAGAAAATTATTATCTAATTTTTCAATATAGAAAAAATTTAAAATGCCAATAGTGGCTTTCAAAAAATAAGTTTTCAACAACAATTCTATGGTTCCCTTTACATAGAATTGTATACTTTACAAATGGTCCCTTAATAAACTCCTTCATGAAAATCTTTTTTACTTCCTAGATACCCTTAGCACTTTTGGAGATCATGATAATTTTATTAAAGCTTCTAAACTTCCACTATGGAAGGTGTGGAAATGCTTAGGAGATGAAGGAAATTCTTAGCTTACTGAACTTTTTAATATTCTTTTGAAGACTAAAAGATGCTAGATGAGTGGAGAATGTGTGTTGATTCATATTTTAAAAAATAAAGGTGATGAACAAGATTGTACGATAAATTAATGTGTCATATTTTAAAACTATGGGAGAGAGTTATGGAGCATAGGTTGCGGCATGATACTAATGTTTCTCAAAATCAATTTGGATTCATGTCGGGTAGGTTTGTTGTGGAAGCTATACATTTATTGAGAGGTTTGATGGAGAAGTATAGATAGAATAAGGAGGGTCTACATATGATATTTATTGATTTAGAGAAAACATATGATAAAAAGTTCCAAGAGAAGTGCTATGGAGAGTTTTAGAAAAGAAAGGTGTTAATAATGCTTATATTCAAGTCATTAATGATATGCATGTAGAAACTGTTATTTGTGTTCAGATACAAGTTGGTTTGACCAAATATTTTCTTATTTTAATTGGATTACATCAAGGATCAACCTTAAGCCCATATACTTTTGCTTTAGTGATGGATGTTCTCACTAGACACTTGCAAGAGGTTGTACCCTGGTTATGCTTTTTGATGATTATATTATTCTGGTTGATAAGACTAGAGAGGGAGTTGAAGGTAAATGTCAATTATGGAGGTCTACCTTAGAGTCTAAAGGCTTTCGTTTGAGTAGATATGAAATTGAATATATAGAGTGTAATTTTAGTAATAATAGATCTAGTAGGGGATTGTGACTTTGGGTGATCAAGTTATTAATAAGAGTACATGTTTTCGATATCCTGGGTCTGTTGTTCAGAGTGATGGTGAAATAGATGGGGACATTATTAGTAGAATTCAAGTTGGATGTTTGAAGTCGAGGAATGCAACGGGCTTGTTGTGTGATAGAAAAGTTCCTCTCCAACTTGAGGAAAAATTCTATAAGATGGTGGTAAGACTCGCAATGCTTTATGGTTCATAATGTTGTCCATTAAAAGAGAAGCATAATATTAAGTTAAGTGTTGCAAAGATGAGGATACTCAGGTGGATGTGTGATTTTACTCTTAGAGATAGGATACTTAATGAGCATATACATGAAAGGTTGGAGTAGCTCCAGTGGAAGATAAGATTAGGGGGAGTCGCCTTAGATGGTTTGGTCACATAAACCGACAGCCTTTTGATGACCCGGTCAGGAAATTAGATGTATTAGATTTGACTTATTTTAAGAAAGGTAGAAGTAGACCTAAAAAGACTTGGTTATAAAATATTAGAAATGACATTTCTTTATTAGATTTAAATGAGAATTTAACTCACAAGACACAATGGAGAGAAATGATTCATGTAGCCGACTCCACATAGTGGGATAAAGGCTTGATGTTGTTGTTGTTGTTGTTCTAAACTTCCACTATAGAAAATTCTGACAAATCCAGAAAATTTGTTATGCTGAGATCCTTCTAGATTAATATGATGTACCAAGGTTTTGGTTCCTCATTATAGCCTATTATAATGAGTTGAAAACTATATGAAATTAAATGCGCATGCAATTATTCTAATCGTTATGCTATTCCATTGTATGCAAACTATATCTAAAATCAAATTTGCGTAGATTCTCTAGAAAGAAAGCTATTTAGTACAAAATCATTGATACTTATGAAAACCCTATACTAGTAAAAGATGTACATATATGTGTAAATCATGATATGTATATTTCAAAACAAAAATTTTAGCTCCAAATTAAGCGATTATAAATGCACAACATTTGGAAACCAGGATAACTTGTAATTCCATAAGTTTTGAAGATCGGAATATATCTGATCAAGTATGAAAACCCAAGTAATAGTAAAAGAAAATGTAGAAACAGAGAATATGGCATAAAGGAAAGGGGAATTAGTGAATAACCAAACCAAGAGTGTTGGCACTACTCTCCTTCCACCTTCACATTTGGATAATGACCGCAAGAAAAAAGAGTACTCTTCAATTCCTAATATTATACACTTCAATTCACAGACTTTATTTATCAATTGCTTTGTATTTTATAGTTCTTGTATAAGTTATTGAACATCATATATTGTCAACTTGTTTGATTTTTTATTTTTCTTTTATATATTTACTATAATTGTCACAACGAGAAAAAAAAAACTCTTATTTCAAAATATATCTCATATTTTGAATTTTTTATTTTTGTGTGGGATAAAAGGTCAATCACATCTATCATTTTCAGAAGGATAAATATCCATCAAGCCCTTCACATTTGAACTGCCTTCATATAGGTTTGTATTTTTTAAAATCCTTCACTTTGGTCCATGCTGTTTGGTTCACAATTTAAGTATATCCTTTTGTTAATGGAGCCATTAATTGAGTGAAACAAATATAAATAGAATCAATATTTCCTCTCTTTTGATTTTGAAGTTTAAATCACCCCTCTCCTAATTCCAATGATCTCCAATTTTCTTCAACTAATTCTCCACGTGTGATGATCCCACAAATGCACTTGCAACCAAAAGCCTATCATTATCCCCATCCTTCGGCCTCCATCTTTCACGATCTTCTCCAACATCCGTAGAGTGTGTTGCTTGACTTTTGTCTTATCTATTGCCATCAAATGCCCAACCTCCTCTCTCATGAATTGCATTTTTCAGCCATTAAAGAATCATCAGCAATTGAGTTTGCATCTTCTCTTCTTAGCAAAAAGCCATCTGTGATATCGACAACAACATTGATTGCTGCCACGCTGGTCGAAGACATAGAGGAGAAAGGGAAATGAGGACCATAGTGAGGGCAATGTAGGCCTGTGGCTGAGATTCTCTATTCTTGTTTCTAGTGTGGCTGAAACTCTTTATGATTACGATGGAGGGAGAATAGGTCAGCTGAAGGCACATGAACTAACAAGGCTTATTGAATAGAAAATTAACAATGGTCTTTGAGGATGCGTCTGGATACATCAAGGAAACCAACTTTTACATTTAAAAAACACAATTTATATTCTTTTAAAGTACAACCCTAACCCTAGAATAAGAGAAGAAATTAGGAGTATTTTGGCTATGAAAATTAATATCATGGTACTGAAGAGCTAAAATAAATTAAAAAAAAAATGAACTGCAATAGATCTATAAAAATGTGATATTCCAAAGCCAGTTGTCCTGGTTTGTGGGCAAATCACCTGTGAAGAACCCTAGTCCTATAATATTGATATTAAAGTAAGATGATGGATCTTCATCATATTTTTTGGGTTTTGTCTAGGGACCAATATAAAACTATAGATGAATGCATTTTGGTTAAAAAAGTAAATAACATTCAAATTTAAGGAAAAATAAGTCATGTCATTTAAGTAACATAATGTTTAATGTTAATGTTGTTAGAAAAAATGACCTTTATGAAGGACAAAGGGTAATTTGAAAATACCTTAGGGTGCTTGAATGGAAAGTTTTTAAAATTGTGTACCTATGTGAAGCATGACTCAAACATGCAACACTTATGCGATATTTATCCTTTTCAAAACACCTCATAATAAGAGAGTTTTATTTCAAATTGTGTTCCTTTTTTATTTTTGTAATTTTTTTTGAGTAGAGGACAAGTTATTTTGAATTTAAAAGCTTAAAATATTATCTGCGTACTATTTATTATTTTAAATATTGGATTATCTTCATAATTACTAAAGGGAATCAATTTAAAAAGCAAAATCTCTCTCCTGATAATTAAAAGATTGAAATCAATTTTAAATTTAATTGTAAAGATTTTTTGGACAAAGGGAGAATATGTATTATTCTTAATACTTAATGTTTATTTGACTTCGTTTATAAAATTATATTCTTATTATATCATATATTATACATGCATCATATTATATTTATTTTATATTTTTAGTATGTATTTGTGTTGACTATACTCGAGCTATAAGAGTTGGGCAAATATTCAAAGGCTGCACAAAATCTAATTCGAGTTC
Organism: Dendrobium huoshanense; assembly: GCA_016618105.1. NCBI lineage: Eukaryota > Viridiplantae > Streptophyta > Magnoliopsida > Asparagales > Orchidaceae > Dendrobium > Dendrobium huoshanense. Next base: position 46,284,507 of record CM028358.1, on the reverse strand, counting down.
AAGTGATGAGCTTAAAATTGGCATGAACAGATTTCAAGTTTATTCTAATTTCCAGAGAGTTTCAAGAAATTTTGAGTTTCAATTATTTTTATCATCCTTAGAAAAATGCTTTAACAGTCCTAGATGGTGCTCTTTTGAAATTTATTAGTCCTAGAAACTATAAGCAGGGAGGGAGTTCCATTTTCTAAAAACACTTACTTTTTTTTCACGTGTACAGTACATAGTAATATAGGATATAAATAAAAGTATATATATTAAATAGATCTATAGATGTGAATACGGCTGCTATTTGATTATGAGCATTTTTCATGTTTTTTCTAATTTCAGTTTTAATCTTGAATTGATCTATAACTTATCGTGGTAATTACCTCTGATTATTGCTATGCTGCTGTTATTTTTTTGTTGGAATACTTTTTATTTAAAATATTTTACCTAGAAATAATGCTTAATAAATGATACTATTCGAGTACTTTTACCTGTATAGTATCTTTGCTCATATAAGGTTTTCCTTTGGCTTCGTATCTGATCATTATATATATGCAACAAATTAGATACTCTTAACTGTGACTTCTGTATTTTTCCTGTCAGCACTTCGTTCTGAAATTATTTGTTAGTAAGAGGTATTTTGCTGCTAACTAAATTTCTTCTCGTCTCACTTTGTGCTTGACCATATGCTAGTTTACGTAAATGTTTAATTGTGTTACTTGCTTTAAACAAATTGAATTTGTTTAACTTTTGTTTTTTAAGCTAAATTTCATATAGAATATAGTCAGTCTTCTCCATCCTAGCATATGGTTCCACAGGATTATTCTACATTTAATCTCTGCAAGACTTTTAGTCTAATTAAGTATTGAAAACTTATTACCTTGAACACCTATTTCCAGAGAAAGACTTGTTTTAGTTATTTATGGGTGCTGCGTCCTTGTTCCTTGGATACAGTTCTGCATTTAACACAGTAATGTGATTATTAGGGACATCTTTGTTTGTATCATGCTGCGTCGGATGACTTTTCTTGAACATATGATGTATGGTCTATTTTTTCTCTTTATGCTGTTTAATTAAGCATTGGAAGTGATCAAATGCCTATATCAATCTTCTCTTTTATATCTTCATGCTTATTCAGATTTAAAAGCTATAGTACTGGAGTCCTTGTGGTTCTGGAAAGACATGTTTTATTTTCTTATATCCTGTGATACTGGCTAGCATATCATGGCATTTTCCAATTTAGAAATTATGCCTATCCTATTTATCTGTTGTTTTATTTTGTTAATACTTTTCGTGAGGTTGAAGTCATACCATTCTGCAGCACTATTATACGTCCGAGCATTATGTGACATTTGGAATTTATTTATGAGTGTAATAATGAAAATATATCTCATTATGTGCTTGAAATAACATCATTCTTCAAGCTGTAAACGTTTGATTTGAGAGGTACAAGGCCCCTTTAGGTTGTATCATTCTTTAATCTGCTTGGAAATCTTTTGTTCTCCTTGTTTTGTTCCTTGATTGTCTTGTTTATTGGTTTCAGGTGTGAGAACTTTTGAAAATAAATGAAATTAGTCTTTAGGTTGAAAGTGATAACTTGTTCCAAACTTAGTTTTCCGATCGAGCTATTCTTTATCTGGCGTACTTTTTCAGCCCTCATTTTATGAGCATTGAAATTGTTATTTCCTTTACTGCAATAACAAGATGGTCGGATGTTTTTATTTCCCTCGTTGCAAATATTATTCCCTCTTTATATAACATTGAATCATACCTATTTGGCAATATGCCTATCTAAGCTGGAATGACTTATTGAAGCCTGATTAGTAAGATAAAACTGTGTTGCTTTGTGGAGGCAATCTGTAAAGTACGAACGGTTGTTGTCAATTATGTCGTTATATATAAATTTTTGTCACTAAGTTAATATATTTTTTATATTGAAATTATTTGATAGAATTGATTTATCTTCTGTTAAATTTTTCTTCATACAGTTTTATCTGGTTTTGTGATGTTGTTTTCTAATAATTTTCGCTCCTTAAAAACTAGCCTATAATATCTTATATATATATATATATATATATATATATATATATATATATATATATATATATATATATATATATATATATATATATATATTCTGAACATCCTTCCACCACATGCAATGAGTCTGACTAGTCTTTTCTAATATGATTCTGTTGTTGGTTGCAGCAATGAGAGCATTGGATGTGCTGAATTTTACGCCTCTTAATAATAAACCAATTCGAATTATGTATTCAAATCGAGACCCTAGTGCTCGCAAAAGTGGGACAGCTAACATATTTATTAAGGTATGTGCGTGTAGGTTTTCCAGCCTTTGTTGTTGTACTTTTCCTAGTCCCATTGTACTAATTTTATAGTTGTGCTACTTTCTATCTTTTGAAAATATCCATAATTATGTGATCCATTTGCAGAACCTGGATAAGGCAATAGACAACAAAGCACTTCAAGAAACATTTTCTGCATTTGGTACCATTCTTTCATGTAAGGTTGCTACAGATCCTTCTGGACAGTCAAAAGGATATGGTTTTGTTCAGTTTGATCGAGAGGAAGCTGCTCAAAATGCGATAGAAGGATTAAATGGTATGCTTTTAAATGATAAGCAAGTTTATGTTGGACCTTTCCTTCGCAAGCATGAAAGGGAGAATTCTTTTTTTAAGACGAAGTTCAATAACGTCTTTGTAAAAAATCTCTCCAACTCCACAACTGAAGAGGATTTAACAAGAATTTTTGGTGAATATGGGAAAATGACCAGTGTTGTTGTGATGAGAGAGGCTGATGGTAAATCTAAGTGCTTTGGATTTGTCAATTTTGAGAATCCGGATGATGCTGCACTGGCAGTTCAAGAGCTTAATGGGAAGAAATTTGATGATAAGGAGTGGTTTCTTGGTAGAGCTCAGAAGAAAGCTGAAAGAGAGCAAGAATTAAAAGTGAGATTTGAACAAAGTATGAAGGAGACTGCAGATAAGTTTCAAGGGGCTAACTTATACTTGAAAAATTTGGATGATAGCATTGGCGATGAGAAGTTAAAAGAACTTTTTTCAGTGTTCGGTACAATTACTTCTTACAAGGTTGACAAACTCAATTAAGTATATTATTATTCTTGTCAATCTTCGGGCTTCAGTGTTCTTAAGCATTCTTAATATTAGGTAATGCGAGATCCTAATGGTATAAGCAGGGGGTCAGGTTTTGTTGCCTTCTCAACACCTGAAGAAGCTTCTCGTGCTGTAAGTTTTTTTTTCAACAATATTTTAAGCAAATAGATTTGATCATTTGTCTTATACTCAGCCCCCATTAATATAGCTTTCAGAGATGAATGGGAAAATGGTTGGTAGCAAGCCTCTTTATGTTGCACATGCGCAACGTAAAGAAGAGAGGAGAGCTAGGTTGCAGGTAATTTTTAGAACTCTTGTTTTGAACTGAATTGTAAGGTCCTAGCATTCTTTGTTAATGAATTGTGAAGAATGATTGACTTGGGAAGCTTGTTTGACTGCAATTGAACCCCACATAGAAACAAGCATGTTTCAAGCATCCCATTTCATATATTTTTTTTCTAAGTCAGTTGTAGTTTTTGGTTTTATGCAATTAGTTTTGGTGTTCTTTTTGTCATATCAGATTTTTAATGGCTAATAAGTGATTTTATTCGGTTTGTATTATATGTTTGTGGGTTATTTCAGGCATTTTGTATGCATTGTAAAGTCTAATGTTTCAACCATCATTTCATCATCAATGGCCTTGTTGGAGAAAACAATCTGGTGCCATTATTCTTCTCATTTTAAACTTTAGATATAAAAATTAAGATTTAAAAAAATGACTTTGAAAATGAGTTTTTTTAATAGATACATAAAAGGGTGTGCATATATTTCATGTATTAAAATTATTGGTCTTTTCAAACTAGAAAGAACTAATAGAAGTTGATCAACGTTATGGAGTTAACCTTGATTACATGATTGACTGTAGAGGAAATTAATAATTCAATGATTCTTGTAGATTGGTGTAGATGGGCCTTTTATGATATTAAATCCTAATTTTAAATTATCATTATTATTTTTTAGTTGATTAAATAAGAGGATTAACGTCAAGGCTAAAGGCACGTATAAATAAAACAAAAGAGTGGAGATTATATACCAAGGAATTGAATGAATTAAAAACTATGATGGTTAGAGCCTTAGCAAATTTATTCTAGACCACTTGATGTTGATTGTCTTCCCTTCTTTTTTCTTTCATCTTTGATGTTTCATATTGCTTGTCTTCTTCTTTCTCCTGCCTTGAATACCTCTTTGCTTCCTTTATGCTCTAATATTTCTCTACCCTCATGCATTTTTTGGATATTTCTCATTTCTCTTGTATTTCTTAGGCAGGGAGAGAATTAGAGAGAGAGTTGGGTGGTTGGGGTTTCAACAGAGGGGATGTTGGCCAACATATGCTAAGGGAGGATCTGATGCTGGCTAATATGTCACTTTGTGATGGCTTGGCTCTGCAAAGGTGTTTCATCTTTAAACCTTGCCTAGATGGCAAGATATTCATCTCTTTTACTCTTGTTTGGGCTGGCGATATTGTCCTCTTTTGTTCTTTATTTGGTTATTAAGAGGGTGCCATCTTCAACTTTTGCTTTTGATGGCTCCTTTTTTTCTTTTTTGGCTCGCATCTCTTAAGTTCATAGAAGGATTTGGTGTTCTTTGATGCAGATAAGGGTCTTGTGATTATTCTTGTTGGTCACTTTCTGTGTGCATCGTGTGCGTCTTCAAGTCCTTCACCTTCGAATGAACCTATATGTTGTATATGTCTTGCCCTGTTTTGCAAATACACACCTTTGCACCTTATAATACGTAACATTTTTATCCCATTTGTAGAAATTCCTTAGGATTATATATAGTTGTGGAATCACAGAAGTAACATCAGCAATGTTTTACTCATTAGTGACAAATATAACATTGCATCGCTTATCAACCCAAAAGAAAGATTCCTTTTCCATGCACCCAAAGGAATAAGGCCTTCAATATAGCTTTGGATGGTATCTAACCCTAATTTCTGAAGTCAAGCAATAATAATATTTTTGCCACTACTTGGGTTTACATTGGTATTAATCATAGATTTTTTGTAGCTACAAATTTAGATTGAAATGCTCTATTTCATTATCTTGTGCAATCAATAATAAGATTTTAGCCTTCTCCACAACTATCAGTTCCATTGTATCTTCATTTTTGATTGTTTAAGTCTGTTTGGCCTGCTCTAACGCTGATCTCTTCAGTGCACTATCCAATATTTTTGGTGTGAATGACCGTTGAGCTTGCAGTGGAAGTGCCTTTCCCTTTGCATCTTCTCTTCTCTTAAACTAATATTCTTTTGGCTTATCATTTTAATAGGGCTTATCTTTTGTTATTGTTGCTAATTTGGTTCTTATCCTTAATGCAATGACTTTTGAGCTTAAAAGCCATTTTAACTCTCTTTTGGGTCCTGGAAACCCTTATACATATTTCATAAAAATGGATTTGTCCTCTAGGGATAATCCCAAGGCAATGGTTTGCTTGCAGAACACTAGCCTAGTTCTGCATTGGCTGCTCATCCTTCTGCCTCAGTCGCTGCCATCGGATCCATTGCTCTTTTTTGTGGCCAATGGTATAGAATTAAGACTGGATTAAACTCTTGAACATGGCCAAATCAATTTTGAAAAATCATGATTCTTGGATTTCACATTCCACTTCATTTAAGGCATCTGTTGACATGTTTACTCTCAAAACAAAAATGTTATGCAGAAGAATGCATATAAATGGAAAGATAATTCTCAAGAATATTAACCCAATTATTTTGCTTTGTATCGATTGTATCATCAAATTTGAGAATTTTAAACTTCAAATATGCTTTCAATGTAAATTAGTGTTTTGCTTTGCATTCTCAAACATGCACATGCATATACATTCCTTATTCATAATAGAGGCTTATGTATACCATTTATGTGTATGTTATCATATGGAATTATATATTTGCTACTTACATGAGAAAAGAGATATGCTCAAGTGTATGCTGCATGTAGGAGAAGGTATATGTAATACTTGTAAAGAAAGAAACATGAGCTTTATCAGTTTCAACTATCAATGTATAAAAACTTTGTTTTTGTAACATGTGATCATGAGCTTCTATATAAAAACATACTAGCCATAATGATATTACAAAGAGCACAAAGAAAAATATCATTTCTACACGTTTGCATGTAAAGAACTTTCTAAATTTAAAAGAATTTCATTTTTCCTACCTCACCACAGTGTAATTCGTCAAATATCCTTACGAACCCTTCCTTTTACGCGATTAATATCTACAATAGATATACATAAGGTGTAAACATTAATTTGTTCGCTCTTAAACTTCTACAAACCCTAATCTATGAACAAAGAATTCAACCATTTACCTTGCTTAAACTTTCTACTCAACCCTTCTTCCCAATTTAAGATAAATACCATTTTTTATTTCCTCTAAATTGGGGCTTAATCGTAAATCTAACATTTTGGAAATCTCCTTCAAATCCTTTGCTCACCTCAAGCATACAAACTCTCTCTTTCACTTAAACTTAAGTTAACATACAATAAATTTTTGGATTTACCTAATTTAATGTTTAGAAAAATAATATTTTGTGCTAAAGGTATAATCTTTGCTTTAAAACCTCCCCAAGCTCAATAAGAACCAACACTCTTAAAAGTTTTTCATGGTTTTGGAAAACCCTAAATCTTGGAGCATGAGAAATGTCTTCTTAAACAAAAAAACTAGCTTCACAAATAAGCTCCATAATATCATTAGAAAACTTTCCTACAAAACTATTTTGAAAGAATATGCAAATTGGAGATAACCCTAAATTTTAGAATCCATATTTTTCAAGGAATCATCTCATATTTGCGTTTAGAAACATTACCTAAACATTCTCTATCCTTATCTTAAAAAAAACTTGAGTTTTCACAAAACCCTAGATTTCCCCCCTTAGAGAAAATTTCATAAAAGGATGAGAAAACTCTTGCAAACAACATACCTTAACCTTGCTTACGATTTCCCTTCAATCCTTCTCGCAAACCGCTGTCGGAAACCACCCCTAAGGCCGCCGTTCTTCTCTCCTCGTCGCCTCCTTCCCGTGGTTTTTCTGTTTGGTTCGGGCCACAAGGAAGAAATGGGGACCGAAACATTTTAGTCCCCTATTTAGAGTGGAATGTTCATTTCAATTTCCCAAAGTCCAAAATGCCCTCACTTAAGTTATTTCTACTTAAATGCCATGAGGGGTAAATCCGTCATATTGAGACTTTTACAAATTTTAACTTCCAAAATACGCGAAATCCAATATGGTTTCATTATATCGTTTCGCTCAGAATTTTGCTTACTATTTTGTAAAATTTATTGCGTCGAATTCCGATGATTTTGAAATTTTTACTTAATCTAGTCGCGATGCATCGAAATGTGTGCGACATTGAAGATTGTTACTTTTCGGGTTTTATAGGCTATATCCTTTTCATTTCTCTTCATTTGTTGAAAATTATAAAAAATCATGTTCGTTTCACTCGAGAAAACATTACCCACTTGCCAGGAGGATCATGTGTAGTAGAGGAATATTCTTCTAATTTAAAGAATTTGATTTGTTTTGTACAATGGAATGTTCAATGGTCTCAGTAGGCTCATAGTGGTCTGCTTATGTTTTTCCCATTTAATTTCTGACAACCTATTGTTGGAATCAAGAAGTTTGAGGGGAAAAAGCTTAAATTTTATTGTATAACACTCTATTTATAGATCTATACAAGATGCCTGAATAAAGAAACAAATAATTATCGAATAATGAGTAATTACCTTAATATAGTCCTTCATAAATCAGTTGCCTAGCTATATAAGGTACTCAACGAGATTTAGATGGGCTTCCCACGGATCTCTATTCGTAGCTATGGGATCACTATGGGAACGAGAGGCTGGGATTTAACACTCCCCCTCAAGCTGGTGAGTAGAGATCTATCATTCCTGGCTTGACAATCATTCTTAGAAGGGCAGAGCTCTCCAATCCTTTGGTAAGGATATCTGCAAGTTGCTTTTGATGATACATGGTTGATACATACTAGAACACTATCTAGTTTTTCTTTAATAAATATATGTCCATTTCTATGTACTTGGTCCTGCTTGTTGGACTGGACTATGGGCTATGCTGATTGTTGATTTTTTGTCACAATATAGCTTTATGGGATCGTCCTGCTTGATACTTAGGTCTTTTAGAATCATCTTGATGCATAGTAACTAACATATCTCCAAGGCCATAGCTCTATATTCTACTTCTGCACTAAATACTGCCATCACTTTTTTTTGTTTTTTGCTTCTCCATGTAACAAGGTTCCCTTCAAGAAATATGCAATATCCAGAGGTAGATCTTCTATCTATTGTTGATCATGCATAATCAACATCAATGTATACTTCTAGGGTTATTTCGTGATCTCTTCTATAGAGAATCCCTTTTCTTGGGTTTTCCTTGAGGTAATGTAGTATTCTATCAATTGTTTGCATGCGTCTGTTTTGAATTTTGCATAAATTGATTTGCCATACTTACTACAAATGCTATATTTGGTATGATGTGGGAAAGGTAGATCAATTTCCACAAGTCTCTGGTAACATCCCTTGTCTAAATCTTGATCTTCTTTAGCTTCCCCCAATTTGAGATTTGGTTCTACTAGTGTTGGTGCTGGCTTACATGCTAGTTTTCTTATTCCTTATAGAAGATTTTTAATGTATTTTTGTTCTGAGATGAATATTTCTTTGTTGGAGTCAATGTTTAAAATTGCGTATTCGGGTATTGAGGCGTTTTTCATTCATGAGGAGAGGCGTAAGCCTCAAGGCGTTTTGAGGCGTAAGCCTCAAAATCAAAAGATTGCGTAAACATAAAATGATAAATTTTTTATATACTAATAAGTGAATAATATAAAACATAAAAAAACATAAGATATGAAATGAAATCAAAATATCCCAATAATAAGACAACATGAAATATAGTTCAACTCAAAATTCTATCTTTTTCAAATGCCAATATTCTTTTTATTAACATATAATTCCAATTTCCAAAAATAAATAGCAATGACATATCACATAAGAACTCATAAGTCATAAGTATTGTCATTACTAAGGGGTTCTTCATTTGAATCATCATTATGATGAACTGCTATCTCCCCTTCCTCCTCTCCTATAGAGTCCAATGTCGGGCATTTACTTCAAGATTTATGTAAGTTTTAATATATATAGCGTGAGGCGTAAGCCTCATTCCAGTGAGGCGAGGCGGACCTCAAGGCGGGCCTCAACCAAGTTGAGGCGCAAGCCTTCTAAAAAAAACTCGAGGCGTATGCATCGAGGCGTTTTTTACTAGAATAGCGCAAAGGCGGGCCTCAAGGCAAGCCTCATATTGCGCAATTTTAAACCATGGTTGGAGTTAGCAAAGTTAATTCTAAGAAAGTATTTTAGTTTATCATGTTCTTTGATATCAAATTCCTTGACAAGGTTTTTCCTTATACTCACTTTCTTTTTTTCAGTATTCCCAGTCAAGATAATATCACCACATAAACTAATAGTATTGTGACTTCTCATGAGTCTGAGTGTTTAAAAAATAGTGTATAGTCCCCTTGACTCTATTTATACTCATTAAGAAGCATGGATTTTGAGAATCTTTCAAACCAGGCCCTTGCTGATTGTTTGAGCCCATATATTGTATTTTTTAATCTGCACACCTTAGTACCTCCAGATTTTTCCTTAAATTCTGGTGGTATTTTCATAAATATCTCTTCTTTTAGATTTCTGTGTAAGAATGCATTTTTTATATCCAATTGTTCCAGATGTCAGTTGTACTTAACTGCTAGTGAGAGTAAGATTCTGACAGTGTTCATCTTGGCTACAAGTGCAAAAGTTTCCTGGTAGTCAATGCCATATGTCTGAGGGTACTCTTTTGCCACTAGTTTTGTCTTGAATATTTCTATTGTACCATCAGCTTTGTCCTTTACAGAGAACACCCATTTGCACCCGACTGGTTTTTTCCCTGTCTGTAGGTTGATGATCTCCCATGTATTATTTTTTTAGGGTCTGCATTTCATCTTTCATGACATATTTTCAATTTTCATCATACATGGTCTCAAAAATATAATTAGGAATATGAATATCTTCTAGTATAACTAGAAAGTTTTTGTGTGAGAATGAAAAGTTATTAAAAGATATAGAGTAAGTTATAGGGTGTAAGGGAGGTGGTGAGCTTACCTTTTTTATTTTTTTTTAAAATTTTAATTATCTTATTTTCAGGAGATAGTTCAGATTCTTGGATATGCTTTAGAGCATAATTTGAACTTGTTCACATGGAATATAAATTCCCAAATCTAATGATAGCTTTGTCTTCAGCTCCCCTATTTTTGATTTCAGGTGTATTTGTTTGAGGTGGAGGAAGGTCAAGAGGGTCAAGCGCATTTTTCTCATTTTCCTCTATTTCAGTCTCCCATGAAGATGAGGTTTGATGAAATAGAAATTTTATTCATCAAAAGTGACATTAATGGATACAAGCAAGGGTTTCTTTGTAGGGGGTCATAACATTTGTAATCATTTTGGGTGGCTGAATATCTAATAAAGATACATTTTATTTCCCTTGGATCTAATTTTCCTTTATTCTGGTTGTGGATGTGAACATAGGCAAAGCACCCAAAGATCCTAGGTGTAAGGTTATTATGGGTTCGAAACTCAGGGTAAAATGAGGGTAGAATTTTCATTGGACTTTTCAGTCCCAACTCCCTAGTTTTTAGAAGGTAGTCGATTAATGAGATAAGTGGCAGCTAGGAGGGCTTCCCGCCAATAAGATTTGGGTATATTGTGGTGGAATATGAAGGCATGAGTGGAGGTTAGAAGATGATCATTCTTTCTTTTTCGCAACCCCATTTTGTTGTGGGTGTGAACACAAGAAGATTCGTGGATGATACCTTCACTTTAAAAATAGGAGTATAGGGCCTGGTTGAAGTAGTCTTTAGCATTGTTAGAACGAAATTTCTTTATTTTTACCCCGAATTGATTCTGGATCATGGTGTGAAAAATGGGAAGAATGATGCTAATGTTAGATTTATTTTTGAGGAGATAGATCCAAGATACCCGAGTACAATCATTAATGAAGGATACAAACTAGCAAGCGTGAAAGATGTTGGGGATTTTTTAGGGTCCTCATATGTCACTATGAATAAAATAAATAATAGTATTACATCTCTCATTTTTGTTTGAAAAAAAAGCTCTTTTGTCTTTGGCTAATTCATATATTTCACAATGAAAATGTTTATTTTTCAATTTATGGAAAAGTTTTGGATATATATGTTTTAAGGCATTTATGGATGGATGTCCTAATTTGAGATGATGAAGCCATATAGTAGATTTCTTGTTAACTAAGGATAACATAGAGTAGATATTTTTAGATTTGTTCAGCTTTTTCAGGTTGTACTGTCCAGCTCTCTCCTTAGTAAGTCCAATCTTCTTCTCCAATCCCTGTCTTGAAATAAGTAGTAGGTAGGGTTAAGTAGTGTTTTACAATTATGGTCACTGGCAAGTTTTTGTATAGATATGATGTTTGTGGATAATTGAGGTACATGGAGCATATTTTTTAGAGTGAGGGAAGGAGATAAGGGTATGTCTCCTTGGTATTCTACTGTGGCAAGAGAACCATCAACAATGATGATTTTTTTATCACTTGGATAAGGATTATAGTTGATGAAGTGGGTAGCGGAGTTTGTCATGTGATTTGTGGCTCCTAAGTCAATGATCCATAATCCTTTCAAATGATTTATAGAAACACTTAATCCAATGGATATAAAAAACTTGCCTGAAAGTGAAGAGAGGAAGATGCATGTGGTTTTTCAATGGAGATACCAGTTGTCTTAGTTTATGAATGTCTTCTTTATTGAGTTCTTTGAAGCTGGTCGGTGTTTTTGGGTTAGACTGACTTGTTGTAGTGTTGGCATATGATGTCTCTTTTCTCATTTCTTTGGTTCAACTCCTTTGGGGCTTTTTGTGTATCTTCAGCATGTCTCCTTCGTATGTCTTAATTTCATGCAATAACTATACCAAAGAGAGCCTCTATCTTTAATATTTGCAGAGTCTTTACTTTTTCTTCCATGGTGCTTCTCTGGTCATCATTACCGAGCTTTAAGTTACTTTTGGCTCCAACATTACACCTCGTCGGCTTTCTTCAGCGTGGATGAGAGCAATGACTTCATTTAATGATAATTTATCCACTTTAGATAGTTATTCTCATTTAGGCCCATTTAATGATGATGTTTCCACTTTAGATAGTTATTTTCATTTAGGCCATAGGAAGGTTGCATGCTTTGGAGGTCATCTCATCATTGGTGCACCATAGAATCCTCAATTTAGTCAATGCTCTAGGAAGAATTAATTTCAGACATTATGATAGTAATGAGGACTATTTGTCTATCCTGGGTAGCAATGAAGACTTCCTAGAAAAAATATCTTCGATCTTTAGTTACGATAATAAAGGCAGATGTTTGCAAAATTATTTTTTTTTTCTTTTTCAAACTCACGGTTTAATCACAGGGTAAATTGAAAGTTTGATCGGGCCAAGTCTTTAGATCAATGGTTGTTCAAATCGAGCAGCTAGGGCACACAAATATTAATTAAACTAGTTTAATGATAATTATACTAATTATTTAATTAAACTGAATTAGTATACTTAATTATATTACTATTTATACTACTTTTTGTTTCTTCATCACTTTTCCTTGTCGCCATTTTTTTTTTAGCTTTTTCAGCCTTGTGTGTTGTCGTCCTTCGCACGACGGGAGCTCGCTCGTTGCATAGGTAATTGCCTCCTTCCTTCAAGACAGGAGTTAGCTCGCTCGCAAGCTTGTAAATCCCGAATTTACTCCTACAACGTAAATTCGGGATTTATGTGGGATTGGGATTTACAGGGCGCTCCAAAATTGTTTGATAGGATTTTTGGCGTAAATCCGAGCACAAATTCAATACCAAGCAGCCCCTAAGTGATCATAATTACAAAGTCTATTGTTTTATAATGATATGAGATCTACAATGAACAAGAAATAAATATAATTATTGAAGAGTATTTAATTTTAAAACAGGCTTATACAATAATTGTTTTTTACATAGTTATATGTGTTATATTACTATGTTTTTTTGTTTATTTAGTATATGAATATTACTACATTCCAAAATATGATAATATACTTGAATTTTTTTTCCAAATTATTTCATTTGTCTTCATTTTAATTCATTGTAAATATTTACATATTTTTACAAGAGGAGGATGAAAGATGTATGTATAAGTTTGTCAAATAAAGAGATAAAAGAAGTAGGGATTTATTTTAAGTGATGCATTATGGACGAAGATAAACAAAATATTTTTATTAGAAGAAAATATTCAATAAAGGTGGATAAGATATTTCAATAAGCTTTTCAATAAATATTATGAGAATGTGATTAACTTTAGTGACCTTGACATCTTAAATGAAAATAAAGATTTTTAGTTTTATTGTCATAAAACGGCAGCCTTCCAATGACCCAGTTAGGAGAGTAGATGCATTAGATTTAACCTATGTTAAGAAAGGTAGATGTAAACCTAAAAAGACATGTTTAAAAAAAAATTAGAAATGATATTTCTTTATTAGATCTAAATTAGAATTTGACTCTTAATCGGACACAATAGAGAAAATGATTCATGTAGCTGACCCCTTATAGTGGGATAAAGGCTCGATGATGTTGTTGATTTTAGTAAAATTGAAGTTAGAGAGGCTTTAAAGAAAATGAAGCGCGGAATAACTATTGGACTTAATGTTATTCCAATAAAGGCGTGAAAATGCTTAGGAGATGAAGGAATTTCTTAGCTTAAAATGTTTGATGTTTTTATTTTGATGACTAAAAAGATATTAGATGAGTGAAGGAGTGTGTTGATTTCTATTTTTAGGAATAAAGGTGGTGCACAAGAGTTTGCAAATTATAGAGAAATTAAGTTAATGTGTCATACATTAAAACTATGGTACATGATTTGGCACCTTTATTTATAAGAGGATGTACTATGATATATGCTTTTTATTGATGATATTCTTCTTGTTGATAAGATTAGATATATTTGATGAAAAACATGAATTATGGAGGACAATCTTAGAGTCTAAAGGTATTTGTTTGAGTACATCATAAACTGAATGTATGTAGTGGAGGAATTATAACTATGGGCTATCAAGTCATTAACAAGAGTGCACATTTTAGATATCTTGGGTCTATTGTTTAAAGGTATGATGAAGTAAATGGAGATATTATTAGTAGTCAACTTGGATGATTGAAGTGGAGGAATGCCGAAAATTCGGCCCTGGCCTCCGCCCGCACTGATTGTTTTTTTCTTTTCGGCGAGGGAGTTTTAATGGATTTAAGTTCCGGGGTAAATTTTGGAAAGGCAGATGGGTTTGTAGATAAGACACTACCCAGAGTTTTCACCCTCATTTTGCGAGGACTTTATGATCTGAGTTCTAGTTTCCTATAGGCGCAATAGGCACAAGGCCCTATAGTTAATTACCCATTCTAATAATGAGAGAACTTTCGATTAAGACTAGTTATCAATCAGATACGTAGATAATACGTGCATCTGGCATATAATAGCAGCATGGGCTTGGGGAATTGAAGAGTTTGTATGTTTGGAATTTGGTTTGAAAGATTTGATATTTAAAATGGAAATTTCACCATTTTGCACTTAAAGCGGATGGCGGGGGAATGGATGATAGACCCGATTAAGATCCCATGGTTTCGTCGTCCCGGGCCATCGTGGTCCTTAGTCTACTTAGTCAGAGGAGGTAGTCGACCCAACCTGATAGAAGAATCTTTGTCGACAATCATGGGTTGCTTCGTCCAAGGGGCCTTGTGGACCTGGGGTGAATCTTTATCTAAGGAGGGCAAATTTAAATACAACTTAGCTAACAGAAGGCTTTGTGCCCTATCGATCATATCCTATTGATTCTTATCTCAAGGATTTGATGCCACTAATGAACGTATTTGTTGCGGTCATAACCAGTATTTCGTGGTGCCATTTGGCGACAAAACCACTCAGTTCAGAGGGCTCCGGGTCATAACCATTTATCCTGTAATGTCATTTGGCGGCAAAACTGCCGGTTAGAGGACACGTATCACGTCTTTAATGGCAGGAGATTATTTGAGAATGGAACCTAGTGATATTTTTGACTAGGCATTTAACTTTATGTGAGCTGAAGTTATATTCAAATTTGTCCATCATGGCAAACTGTTGCAGATGGTGGATAGATTTTGCTTTAAGTGTTTGAATAGTTGATTTTTCATTTTAAATATTTAGAATTAAGATTTTTCTTAGAGTTTGGATTTTGGATTTTGTGGGTATTTGGGATGGAATTTGAAAGTATTTGTGAATCCCTCTGATTGAGATAAACATTCAACACGACCATCATCGGGGTGACATTAAAGTCACTTGAAAAATATTTGAATTTGGTAGATGAACCTTATCGGCTCCGTTGAGTTATCGACAGAGGATCGGATTTCATAGGCTTTATGCCTTTATTAGTGAATTCTCATTTCTATAGGCCTTGAAGGTCTAATATAAATGTATTAAAACAAGTATATCGGTCGCCGTAATCGTATATTTGTTTGATGGTTCGAACTCTGTCAACTCCTATTGACTCACATAAAAGGATAGGATTCGAACTTGAATTCACTTATTGACCCGCGCAGCATTCCTAGACGTCATGTGTATATTTATAACATGCTCATCAGGGTCCATGCGGGTGTTTGGGGGCATTTTGTAATTAAACCTTGTCGACTCTTTTTTACCTACTTAGGAGGATTAAGTTCAAATTCATTGACCCGCGCATCATCTCTAGCCGTCACATGTGTTCCCACAACACGCTTGTCGGGGCCCATGCGAGTTTTGTGATTGTACTTACCCCTTGTGTACCTATATGTATACAAACTACGGTGCATATACGGGGGTATTTTGTAATATTTTAGTTATGCAAGCAATTTCCATTTGAATGTGTACAATATTCCATTTGAGAGTTTGAAAATGCCTTCTGTCCACTTGTATGAGTGTTGTGGATCCGGTGACGTGGCATAACAGCTTCTAAATTGAGTTGTTTGCGGCTTTGTACAGGTAGATTGACGTGCACTACTTGTTAAATTTTAAAGGTAGTTTATTGTACTTTAATGAATCTCCTTTTGGGTATTGGTGAATCGTAGTGTTGTCACATGAATTTTATGAGATATGTCATTGTTTTGATATAGACTCCCTTTTCTCATTTACTAGGAGGTCCTTGAAATTCATGGCCACTACCTTGAAAAGAACTCCTTTCAGGATCATCAGTGTAGTAGACTTATTATTTATCCGGTGTTTGTGGATGTAGGAACTGTTTTCTTCCTGAGTAAATGACCGAGAAGAAATTTTGGAACACTAGGAAGTTTAGTTTGAATTTGCTCAAACTTCTCTTCCATTCTGCCAGGTGTCCTTTTTCTTACATTGAGTTTTCCTCGTACCTGACATACTTTGCAGCATCTTAATCACCGTTGTCGTAGGTGATATATATACTTGTGTCCACAGAGGTTTATTGTACTTATGATATACTCACTGTTGTAATCCACACGTAGCTCGTGTTCATTTATAGGGACTCGTTATATCCCCTTCGACCTCTTGGAAATGTTCGTAGGAGAGCAATTATTCATGCGTCATATCACCTTTTCACCAATCTCAGGTGGCTTGGCGTATTTGCTTGCAAGGACGGATCTTCTACTATCAATTGATAGTATTGCCATCTCAATCTACAGGCAATTGCAGAGATTGTCATAGCTCATAGGAGTCTATTATATCTGCATTATATCCACCTTTGTCATTAACAACTTATTTGCGGTGATGGGTCCTCCGCTATTGATCTCTAGTGTCGCCTTCTTCAATCAACAGGCAAATGTTGCTAGTGTTAGAGGTTTCAATAATGCATACAAGGAACACCCATACATTCTACAATCATTTGTTGACCTTGCAGGTACAATACACCTGATCTCGTAGGGACTTGTTCTAAGAGTGCACTATATTCTTTGTTTGTATGCATCGAGGTCTTGTAGTGTGCCTGCTTGTGCCTCGATGTTGGTTACGAGGATGTTGCAATATCCTTCCTACAAGAGCTCGTGGATGTTTTTATTCATCGCACCCTAGTCACATTTGTTTACAAGGATCAATGTATTTCATCCGACATTGAGTCACTATTGGCCATACGAATGTTCTTGCAATTTGAGTTCCCTCGTGGTCCAACTCAAAGACTCGCTCGTGTTCAGATTGTTCAAGCCATTAATGTTCAAGTCCAGAGTACAAGTTCAAGTGGTCTTATTTAATTCATTTCATTTTCAAATTGAGTTCAAGTTTGAGTTCACTCGAGTCCGAGTCAGGTGCACAAGCTCACATATTCCTTGTATTCAATCCAGTTCGAGTTCAAAATACATGTTTAAGTGCTTGTTTAGAATCTTCCGAGGTCCTTGCAAGTTCAATGTTCACTTGATATAAATTTGGTTCTAGTTTGATTTTATTTTATTTGGGTTTGAGCCTTGATTAATCGTTTAAGTTTTGTTCGAATACAAGTCCTTGTTCTTTTGAGTCCAAATTCTTGTTCTTTTGAGTTCAAATTAGGCCCAAGTACAGTCGTATATTCACCCGAAATTTCGGCAGCCTCCCGACGTCTCCCCTGTTTAGGGGAAAACTATGAAAAACAGGGCCTTTTCCACCACGCTAAGAAAAGCGTGTATGGTAGGTGCCGTCGTACGAGGATACCGCGGCCATGTAATCTTTGTCCCTACCACGTTAATAAAAGCGTGTATAAGTCTTCGGTACCTGTTAAAAGAAAAGTACAGTTATTTCCCCGCAGGTACAGAGCCGCGTACGGGTACTTAAGAGTTGTCCTAGCCACGTTAAGAAAAGCGTGCACTAGGCTTACCTGCCTCGTCGTATGCGTCGCACCGGATTCCCTCCTACCACACTAAGAATAGCGTGTATAAGTGGTTGGCCAGCTTGTCACACACGCCGAGGACAGGGTTTTGGAGCCGAGGGGTTGCTTACCTATCTCGTCGTAGGTGTCGTGCCGGGTTCCCTCCTACTATGCTAAGAAAAGCGTGTATATGTGATTTGCCTGCCCGACACGCACACCGAGGTAAGGCAAGATATTTTTTTTTAAAATAATAATAATAATAATAATAATAATAATAATAATAATAATAATAATAATAAAATATACCCAAAAGTCTAATGGCTTGCGGCTTATAGTGAAATCGGGCAGAGAGGCGGCTACAGGTAAGGGAGATCAGGCTTGATCTCTGGAAGGGATCAGAAGACATGTGCGGTTGGCTGTGGGATGCGTCGGTGGAGGTAGGGATCTCTCTCTCTCTCGGCTTGTGAATATCGGGAAGGAGAGGGCACAACACATGGGAATAGAGGAGGAGGTCGGGTTGGAGGATTCGGCCGAAGAGGAGTGAATAAGGGAGAAAGTTTCCTTTACGGCGAGAGGGGCTCATGTGATTTCTTTCGATCAAATGTCCTAACTTCCGATTTCACAGGAATGGAAAGTCGGGGAAGGAGCGAAGTCGAACAACACCAGAGGGGTCGGAGAAGCGCGCGAGAGGAAGCGGGATAACGAAAGAGGAGAGCAAAACGAGTCTGAAGGCCTCATTCTCACGGCCATTTAACGACGCGAGCGCGACGTGGGAGGAGGTCATGCGTGACGTGCGAACGTGCGATGTGCGTCGTGGCCTCGGCAGAAGCAGGTATGGGATTTGATTTTTTTTTTTTTTTTAGAAACGGGTCAACAAATGCATTAGGCCTTTTGTATGATGGAAAAGTACTCTTCAATCTTAATGAAACTTTCTATAGTATGGTGGTGAGATCAGCAATGTTTTATGGTGCAAATGTTGGCCATTAAAAAAGATGTATAAATTAAGTGTTGCGGAGATGAAGATGCTCAAGTGGATGAGTGGCATCACAATTAGAGACAATATAAAATGAGTATATATGTGAGAAGGTTGGAGTAACTCCAGTGACTGTTAAAATTAGAGAGAGAAAGTTGTGTTAGATGGTTTGTACATATAAAACATCAGCCTTTTGATGACCCAGTTAAGAGAGTAGATGTATTAAATTTTGCCTTTGTTAAGAAACGTAGAGGTAGACTAATGCGTCTTGGAAGTAAAAACAACAAAATATATAGAAGAAAATTGCAGGAATACAAATACGAGGGCTGATTTTTTTATTACTGTTTTAACAATAACGAAATATACAATTGATCTACTATTTGAAAGGTAGAACGACTTTCCCATAAACCCTAGCCGCTGCAAGGAAACTCACACCAAACCCTAGAAAATAAACTTAACGCATATATGATCATAACCCTAGATAAAGCTCCCCCTTAAATAGCCCTCACACACAATAAGCACAATTGGAACCTTCCTAAATAGCATAAACACAATTAAGAAATCTTCCGAAATAATTAAAACATTCATAAACAACATAAAAACATTTTGGAAACCCTTCTTAAATAATTAAACATTCATAGCATAAACACAATTAGGAAATCTTCCTAAACACCTCCTTGATTCCTCGTTCTTACATAATGAATAATAGTTCCCCTGAGCCACACATGAGGGGGCCGAAATCTCCCCTAATGTTGCCCTTGGTTCCATCTAGCTGAAGGGCTAGGCCGATCGGGCTAGCTGGTTTGGGCCGGCCAGTACCCCCCCCCCCCCCCCCCCCCCCCCGCAAACGTATCATAGACCTAAAAAGTCTTAGAAAGTTAGAAATGACTTTTGTTTTATTAGATTTTAATGAGAATTTGACTCTTTATAGGACATATTGGAGAAAAGGATTCATGTTGTTGAGCCCATGTAGTGAGATAAAGGTTTGATGTTGTTGTTGTTGCCATGTCTGCCAGGTATTGAACCTGAAACCAATACCATAGAAACCATTGTGTCCAGTTGAGCTAAAGCTATTTGGTATGAACTTGCGCCATCTTTTGATATCATTTTGAGGATGTTGTCTTAATTACTAAAATTATCTGTGCTTCCCTAGAGGATTTATTTCTATATCAATTTTTAACTAATTAGTTTGTTTTAATTAATGGACAATATATACCACCAGCAGAGTGTTGTAGCAGACAATAATTTTTTATGTTCTTACCAAAGTTCACAATACGTTCCCATGCTCTGTTTAATCAGTCCTGCATGCATTTCACTAATTTTTCCCAAATTAGTAGAACATTGCTTTTTAAAGCGCCTAAGGTTTTTTTTTTTTTTCACCAGTCTAGCATAGCAACTTGAATAAACCATATGCTATTTTCTGGACATCCACATTTACTCGGTTTCCTACAGTAAGATCTTAAAATGAGTGGTGTTATTTTTTTCAGGCTCAATTTTCACAAATGCGGCCAGTACCAGTGCCACCTAATGTTACTCCTCGGGTTCCCATTTATCCTACTGGAGCTCCTGGAATCGGACACCAACTATTTTATGGTCAACCTCCACCTACTCTTATTCCACCACAGGTTAATATATGTTTTACAAATACCAAAGTGATCAATTATTATTATAATAGTTTGTTCTTCATATTAAAACTGCTGGTGCAATAGTAATGCAACGCTGAATGACAAAATGGAGTTGATATCTTTAAATCTTAAAAAGGGTGTACACCATGGCATTGATTGCAATATGAAGATTGAAAATAGAAGAACATTTGTCTTTTTGGCCATGGAGTTGTTGTGATGGACCAGGCTAAATGATGATCCATCATACATGCTGAAGTCTATAAGCTTATGCTTAGCTATCCAAGGCTGTTAGTTTCTTGCATTCTAAATATTTTATTTGTTTTTCTTTTCTAGTTCATTTATTTTTCTTTTTCAATGGAAACCGTGATAAAATATTGTAAATATAACTTTTTAAGGTTTTAAATCATCTGAAGCTGTATTTTCTAGTGCTTTGCTATGTCATAAAGATAATTTCTTTGGTCAGCATCGGAGAATTGATAAATACTGATACTTGCAGCCTGGATTTAGCTACCAGCAGCAGCTTGTTCCTGGGATGAGACCTGGTGGAGCTCCAATTCCAAACTTTTTTGTTCCCATGGTACAGCCTGGTCAACAAACCCAGCGCCCTGGGGGTAGACGAGCTGGGGCAGGACCCATGCAACAGTCACAGCAGCCAATGCCTCTACTTCAGCAGCAGGTGGGTAGTTATTCTTCACGGTAATGAATTTTTTAACTTGACTGATTTAAGATATGTTATTCTGATTACTCTAGTAGATTTAGTTTCTCATCATTAACGGCTGCAGCATGTTTTTCCTTATCATAATAACGTCCTAATACTGCTAAAATTCATAGATGGTTGTGATGAATGTGATCGTTTATTTGTATTTCTTATGACATGTTCATTGCTTTGTAATATCATTGGTGCCTGTAAAAATGTTCAAGGCTCTATATTAAAGAATTAGACTAATAATCTGCTGCTAAAATTTTTTTCCTCATTCTGTTGATATTATGGAGGACGGCTGCCTTTTAAAGGCATTTAGGCACTAGTTTGTGCAATTTATTCTTAGTGGGATTGCCCTTACTATGAGTCTAACATGTGGGTTATGAAACTCTTAAAAAGGAAGGAAAGAAATACATTCAATCGGGATGGGATGGATGGATAGGCACGGTTATGTATTCATTTATCATGTTTTTGACTTCTATACTAAACTGTCAGATATAGGACTCATTCTTTCAATACTTGGTATTCACTTGAAATCGTTTGATGTTTAATCTAACTAAAATTTGGAATCAAATTGCATCATTTGGAGGAGGGCTCATTTGTGCTTAAGTTTGATTCAAACTCGAAATTGACAAATACACATCAAGATTTTCAATTTCTCCATTTAAGGTCATTTTGCTTGAAATCAAGTAGAAGCTGTCAACTCACAAATTTTTTTTATTTTAACGAATGCTCTTTCATTCATTGGATTTACTGCAGATGCTTCCTAGGGGACGGCTTTATCGCTATCCTTCGGGTCGTAGCATGCCTGATGTTCCAATGCCTGGTGTTCCTGGAGGAATGCTTTCTGTCCCCTATGACATGGGTGGCATGTCCATCAGAGATTCGACGTTGTCGCAGCCTATTCCCATTGGTACATTGGCTTCAGCTCTTGCAAATGCGGGTCCTGAACAGCAGAGAACGGTATGATTCTACTGTTAGATGTTACCTTCTGCCTAAAACATTCAATTACTGAATTTATGATCTCAAGTTAATCAATGCTTCAGTTGCCAATTGACTTATTTCTATATATTTTCTGTTTTTGTGCATTTGTTTTACCTTTTCCGTTCTTGCAGATGCTGGGTGAAAACCTATATCCACTTGTCGAGCAACTGGAGCGGGACCATGCTGCCAAAGTCACAGGAATGCTTCTAGAAATGGACCAAACTGAGGTACTACATTTGTTGGAATCACCTGATGCCCTGAAAGCCAAAGTTGCTGAAGCAATGGAAGTTCTGAGAAATGTTGCTCAGCAACAACAGCCAGGTAATGTACCGTCTGATCAGTTAGCTGCTCTGTCTTTAAATGATGGTTTTGGCCCTTGAGACTATTTCTTCTGTAGAAGTCTGTTGGTTTAATTTAGGTTCTCTTGGTTATTTTGGTTTTTATTAAGAGTGAACTCTGTAAACTTAATACTTGAATTTTTTGTGTTCTGGATGGGACTTCTTGGGATTGTTTCTTTTTTAACTTGTGCACTTCTTCTTTGTCTATTGTATGCGGACTTGTTTTTGAAGAACTGGTATTTATAGTAATGTTTTAGACTGAAAAAAAATTGTAATGTTTTAGACTGCAGTTATTAGGCACCAGTATTTGTGGCGTTTTGCAGAGCCTTGTTCTGGTCTGGTGTTTGGCTTCTTCTCCCTCTTTGAATTAAATTTTAATAGAACACTTGGTATCTTAGTATAATCAAATCCTTCTATGAAAAAAAATAAAAAAGAAGGTAGAATTCAGTAGATTTTGATGTGGAAAGGTTTGTTCTTGCGTGAAAAAAGAAGTTAAACTGGGCATGAAAAAAATTATGAAGGGGATTCAGTATACTTGATTGTGGAAATGTTAATTCTTTTGATGTTTTCTGATTTTTTTTAGTAATTTGGTTCATTCCTTCTTTTCATTTCTTATTAAGTTGCTTTGGTCTACTTTTTTGCTCTATTTTTTTGTTTTTGCTGTGCAAATCACGCATGTTTATCGTACTCTTCGAAGTCTTGGGAAATTTTTTATTATTTTTTAAAGTAATTTTTTTGACTTCTATAAATTTCGATAAAGATGTCAGTCAAAGCCAGTTAGAAGATGTAGCTATTTATGGGAGCTGAAACATGCCAATCCAATAAAAGATATTTGTACTCCCACCCTGCAAGACACTTATTAAGCTTATAAAAAAATGAAGAAAATCCTGATTTACCTATTTTGATTCTACCAACCGTAGAGGGTTTTACAAATAATTGAAAGGGAATTTACCTATTTTGTACTTATGAATATCATATGTTATATCAAAATTTTAAATCACATTAGAGTTAAACTTCTGATTTAGAATGATTAATTTATAAGCCAATATAACTTTCTAATATAGAAATGTTCTTATTTAGAGCTGAAATGGTGGGTAAACTGCTGTTGTCCCACTACCAAAATATTACCCGCATTAAGTAAAATCATTGGAGGAAAGAAGCCCCTAATTAGCATAGAGTCCCGAAGAGAGAATAATATATCAATTTCAATAATGAACAAAAGGGGGATAATAAACATCATTATTTGAGACCAATTGATGATTGCAAGTAGGCTTTAATCTTATCATTTAAGAAGATAAAAAAGTCACTGGTTAATACATATAGCTATCAATTATCGAGAAATACCTTTTTAAAGAAGTTAAAAAAAAAAGTTAATAAATCTACTAAAGCTATCAAAATCCTTCTTATGATTAAGTTTTACATATAAAAATTTTCAAAGAAGGGAAATTTAAATATATGTATAATTTTATATACAAGAGTAATATTATCAACTGTCTTTATCTTTAATAGAGGTAGGTTGAGCTTGATGAATAATTTAAGGAATAATTTTCTTTAATTAATTGGCATGGATTTTAGCAATCAAACTATATAAAATAATGTATGGTAAGATATTCATTAAGAGAGTTGGCATAATACTTCATAGGAATGCGTATAATGAGATTATGCTTCACCATATCAGACTATATTGGCTTTAATTTGGGCAATGGGTAATGCATTTCATTTTTTTCGTTATCGTTAGATTGATAGTCGTTCCATTATAACGTTGATAAATGATATGGCTTTCATCATATTTAACCAATCTCTTAATACCTCGCTTTGTAGTATTATTGTTTATGGTTGATGGTGCTTACCTAAAACTTTTTAGGACTTTACAAATTGCTGGAGTACTATTCATGGTGGAGAGAATAAATTTTGCTAGAAAGGTAAGGAATGCTACAATTCGGAAGTTCGAGTTTATGTTTGATGACAAAAGTATTATTAGACTATATCTAACTTCTCCTACTTGGGGGAGTGAAACATAAGGTTTTAATTTTTTTCTGAAGATTGAACTGCACGATATGCTAATTCTTAAATTGATTGAAATAAATAAAAATTTAAAAGTTGAACTAATCATCTCATACTATACGATTTGAATCGTAAAGTATGATCCGTTTCTATTTAGAAATCCCAGCCGCCATTTATAATTAGTCAATATTTTGAAAATTGAAATTTTGTTTATTCGTAATGTACGATAACGATCATACCGTATGATATTAAATAATGCCTAATTTAATTCCAAAGATTAAGCAATCAAATCAAAAAAATAATTGTGCTTAGTAATCATATCGTATGAATTTTTAACTTCATACCGTATGAATTGAGTGACAACCAGGACGATAATTAATTGCCTATGGTTCATCTAGGATGAACAAATATTTGATTGAACAAATCGTACTGTATGACCCTATGGTCAAATTGGTTGATCAGTTGAATAATTTTGAACCAATTGTACATGAAAATAATCATCGTACAATACTTAAGGGATAATTGAACTAATCGTGATGTATGATCTTACTGAATTGAAAATTAGAGTTTTATTTGAGCCTTGTATATAAATTCCTTTTATTTCGTTTAGAAGAGTCTTCAGTAGTCAAGGGGCTTGAGTCTTTTATGAGAGAGTTTAAAAGGTGAGCTTTGTGACTTGGGAGAGAAAAAAGTGTGTTGAGAGAGAGGGAGAATAACCTTGTGGGATCAAGGGAAGGAGGGAGAGTCTTCACACGGCTGCTCCAACCATCATCCACCTTCTTCCTCCATGAGTCAAAGCTTTACTTGAGGGAAACTTCGATAAGAACCTTTTGGAGTCAAAGGGCCATTGCAAACTACACTGCACTGTTGGTGAAAGGAATTCAGTTACTCAACTGCACCATTGGTGAAAGTTATTCAGCTACTTGGTTGCATCGTTGGTGAAAGGGATTTGACTACTCAGCTCACCGAGTTGGTGGAAGAAATTTTGTAAGGACTTCTTCGCCTTATTGTAGGGGAAAAAAGAGAGATACTAAAGGTTTAGTGTAATTCGTGGATAGAAGAATTCCGGGTAGTGTACATAGGTCAATGTTGACCGAATTGTTATACATTTCTAGTGTGCTCGTTCTTATTTTTCTTACTACACTTTAATTTCTACATTTAGTTTCTTGTAGTTTTACTTTCTTGCAAAACAACATGAGAGCTTTGAGTTTGTTTAGGATTTGATTTTTGTTAGAAAATAAAAAAAATTTAAAATAAAATGAAGAAAATATTTTTAAACTTTTTTTCTATGAATTAAAAAAAACATTTGATATTTACGTCCGAGAAAATTAGTTTTAAAATTATTTTTTTGAATTTGGTTATGTTTTTCAAAGAACTTTTGAATAAGGACTTTTTTTTTTAAATATCAATTCATCCCTCTCTTGGTGTGCCATTGTAGTTTAAGTGGTCTAATAACCACAAATTATTCTTTTAATTGGTATTGAGTGGTTCTCTGAATTAGTAGTTTAAAATCCTTAAGAAACGATCCGTGGCACAATTTGGGAATAAAATTATCGAGGAACATTTTTCAACAACACATCCTCTATTATTTAATAATATCCCATTTTATTTCTAAAAAATTTGCATGTCTATATTTTTATAACTCATTGACTATAAAATGAGACATATGATATATGATGGATATTCTATTCCTTCTCATATTGTGAATGGTGTTAAAACTGATATCCCTTTTACTAAATGAAGTATGGAAGAAAGGGATTATGCACAACTTAATGTAAGGTAGTTAAATTATTATTATTTTTTGCATTAAAATATGAGGATTACATGTGTGTGTACTTGCACTACTGATAAGGAGATATGGGATATTCTTTGTATCACGTATGAAGGAACAAATAAAGTGAAACAATCCAGTATGAATCTACTATTGCATGAGTATAAACTTTTTTGCATGAAATCAAATTAGACTATTTCTGATATATATACTAGGTTTATCAAGATAGTGACTTCTATATATGCTTTAGGAAGGAAATTATCTGACTGAGAAAGTGATAAAGATTTTATGCTATTTTTTTAATAGTTTTGATGATAATGTCATTACAATTTATGAGTCTAAAGATTTAAATGTATACTCTATTGATAATTTGATTAACTCACTCATTGCTTACAAGCAAAATGTGAGCGAAAGACTTTTGGATGTAGGTGACAAGAGAAAAGAGAGGACTCAGGTGCTAAAGGTCAATGAAACGGATAGGGATATCTGTGGGGTTGATGAGAAAAATGACATAGTTTTAATGACTTGGCAGTTCAAAAGCTAAGCAAAAATGCTACCACAACAGGAGCAAAGGAAGGGTATATAAATTTAGTAAATTTTCCTCTGACACTATTTTTTTGAATGCTAAAAAAAAATGAAATCAAAGTTTTGATTGCCCTAACCTCAAAAATTAACTTACTAAAGCAAAGGGTGAAGAAATGTTCAACCTCAAAAAGGGAAAGCAGAGGATGTTAAAGGCTTTTTAGGTAGACTCAACCTCATATTCATCTAAACAAGAATCTAAGGAGGAGATAACTAATTTATACTTAATGGTAAAGAATATAATTATTAACTCCAATCATGAAGAGGTATGTGAGTTATATTATGAAGATTTATTTTCAGTTTTTGGGCAAACACATGAGTTATATAAGAAACTTAAAAAATAGCATGCATGTTTAAAGATAGAACTTTTTGATTTGAAATGTGATCATGACATGTTTGTTAGAAAGCATGCTAATATTAAATATGAGCACATTACATTAGATAAGGAGCATTCATCATTATTAAATGAGTTTGATGTCTTAAATGAAAAGCATATTGAATTAACTAAATCACATGCTTTCCTGAAAAATGATTTTATTGAGTTAGAGATGCTGCAATCCATGACCCCTAGTTTGAGCTTTTTATGATGACAAATAATGTTGTCTTAACTTCTATTCATTGAATATCTTTTGATTTTTGCTATTGTCTGTGAGTACTAACATTTCAGGAAGAGCACGAGTTACTTAGGACAACAGGAAGACTTAAGACTGGGTAGAGTAGGAGTGTGAGTCTGAAACAATGTAATTTTCTATTTATTTTTATTTTTTTTCTTGAGTCTGGCCACAAACTGTATGTAAGTCTGAGCAACCATCCACACACACAGGGGGAGAGGGTTTAAAAAAAAAAAAAGATGAAGATTTTTCTTTGTTGATCGTACTGTACGATTTGATGTTGTAAAATGATTTTCTATGAACAGATCGTACTGTACGAACCATATTGAACGGCATGATGTGTTACAAATCCAAAACCCTAGCCGTCATACTAGTTTAAGTAAGTTCTATTAGCCGTTCGTACTATACGAACACCTTCATACTATACGATTTATTTTGAATACTTACTTAAATTAACCAGTGATTAGTGGAGTAAATCAAGGTTTAATCACGGATTGGTACTTGTATTGTATGAACATGTTCGTACTATATGATGAACAGAGACTAGTTTTGATCGTCCCGGATTTCATCCTGGACGATCTCTTATTTTTGCTTAATCATACTATATAATGTATATCATACCATACGATGTATAGAGATGTGTTTCGATCATCCTGGAATTTGTCCTAGACGATGCCTTGATTTTGACTATTTATATGGTACGAAGTAGGTCGTACCCTATGATGTACAGAGATGAGTTTTGATCGTCCTGGCTATCGTCCTATACGAATAGAAGAGTTGATGATCGTACCATACAATTGTAAATCGTACTGTACCAATATATTTAGAAGTTTTTGAACTGTTCGTAAAACTGCATACCAGGATGAAGCCTGTTATAAAAATCATACTGTATGATGGTAAATCATAATGTATGATAGTAACGGCTACTTTGATAATTTTAGGGATTTTGGAGCCCGTTTTAAGTATCAAAATAGTAATGCTTTTAAAAGAAACAGAAAGAGGGGAACGTGATTAGAGAGGGAAACCTTGGGAGAGAGCTCTTGAGAAGTTTTTAGGGTTTGAGAGAGGAAGGAGAGGGTGAGCTTGGTGAGGAAGAAGTAGTGTGAGGGAGATCACACGGTTGCTCCGTTCTTACTACATCTTGCTCCTCCTATGGCCCGAGAAGAACTTGTGGGAGGCTCTCTAAGGGGGAGACTCTTCTACATCCGTGATCTCGAATGTACTCTACCTTCTCTAGGAGGGAGAAAAATGAGAAGGTACGTTGCCATAGCCAGGAGGGTGAGAAAAGCGCTTGGCACTCCACCACGTCGGATTGGTGAAAGTGAGTCTTGTGAGGGCTTCTCCGCCTTGCTGAGGGGGACAAAAAGAGAATTATAGTTTGTAGTGGAATTCTGAGAGTGGAGGACTCCAGGGACTGGACGTAAGTCATGGTTTGACCGAACCCCTATAAAATTCTGGTGTGCTTTTTCCTTATCGCTTTTTATTTTTGCTTACACTTTATTTTTATTATATTTGCTTGGTGATAATTGTGAAAGAAAAATAATTTCATTGTTGCATGTTGAGTTCAATTAATTGCTTTCATATTAGTTAAAGTTTTCTTGTTAAAAATTTAAAAACACAAAAAATATTAGAACTTATGCTTAGGATTTTAATTATTGCAACAAATTTTTGTAATTCAGCCCCCCTCTTGACGATCTAGTAATTTCAATTGGTATCAGAGCTTGTTTTCAAAAATAGTATTTTAAAAAATCTTGAAAAATGATCATGTCGCATTTTGATAATCGTAATACTGCGGAGGGTTATTCAATAACCCATCCACCTCTTTTTGATAATATCCTGTTTGATTTTTGGAAAATTAGAATGTCTATTTTTTTACAGTTTATTGATTACCGCATGTGGATGTTAGTCAATGATGGTTATGTTGCACCTTTTAATACTGTGAATGGAGTGAAAACTCAAGTGCCTTTTAATGAATGGAGCAATGAGGATAGAGAATTAGCTCAATTAAATGCAAAGTGATTAAATTATTTTTTTTGTGCATTAAAGTCTGAGGATTATATGAGAGTTTCTACCTGTGCTACTGGGAAGGAGATTTGGGATAGACTATGCATCACGTATGAAGGAACTAATGAAGTTAAACATTATAGGCTTAACATTCTATTGAATGATTATAAACTCTTCCGTATGAAACCTAGCGAAACAATATCTGACATGTATACTAGGTTCACCCAAATCGTGATATCCTTGCATGAATTAGGTAGAGAAATTTCAAATTCTGAGAAAGTTAATAAGATTCTTAGATGCTTACCTAGTTCCTACGATGCTAAGATAATTGCTATCACTGAATCTAAAGACCTTAACATTTATTCTATTAATAATCTCCTTGGGTCACTCATTACATACGAGCAAGAAGTGAGTCAAAGGCAAAATAATGTAGGTTAAATGAAGAAGGAGCGAACAGTAGCATTAAAAGCAAACAATTTAGAAAGTGAAAGTTTTGTAGGGGACGAAGAAGATGACATAGCATTGATGACCCGACAGTTCAAGAACTTTTTGAAAAAAAAAAAACAAAGGCATCATCAGAACAGCTGGAATAAAAGTAAAAGCTCGAGGGTTAATAAAGTTTCATCTGATACAATTTATTTTGAGTATAGGAAGCCAGGTCACCTTAAGAGCCAACCTGCTAAGGAAAAAGGTGAGGATAAAGCCAAGTATAAGAAAGGAAAGATGAAGACGCAAAAAGTTTTTTGGGCCGACTCTGCCTCAAAATCGTCAGAAGAAGAAACAGAGGAGGAGGTAACATATCTGTGTCTAATGGCTAACGATAATCTTGATCAATCAGATCAAGATGAGGCATGTCAGCTTTCATATGAGGATTTATACTTATTTTTGAAAAAAATTCATGACTCATATAGGAAATTGAAAAAGATGCCTGCTAGTCTTAATATTAATTTTAGTTCTTTACAAACTGAGCATGCTAACTTAGTTAAAGAAAATTATATTTTTGATAGAGATCATATGTTGCTTCTTGATGAGTATGATGCATTAAATAAGAAGCATATTGAACTAACAAAAGCACATGAATCCTTGAAAACCATTTATGTTGAATTAGAAGAGGCTTTTAATAGACTAGACAAAATTGCATTAGAAATAGATCACAGTGAGCATTTGTTAAAAATAGAAGTTAGTTGATTGACATATCAAAACAACACTTTTAAAGAAAAAATCAAAGAACTAGAAAAAGAAAATGCATCACTCACATTAGCCCAATCTAGCAAACCCCCAGCACTACATCCATCACAGAACTTTAGGAAGAGGCAACACCACTCATATAGGTTAGTAAACCCATTTCCCGGTGTTAGGTGCTTCTCTTGCGGCATGCTAGGTCACATAGTCTGCACATGCATAATTCACCGTAGGACACACCTAATGTGGAGACCTAAACTGCATCTATCACAGCATAGCATGCATCCATCTCATTCATGCAAGCATAAGGAGGAACCAAAACTCACTTGGGTTCCCAAATCTAACCGTTGAATGAAATTATAGGGATGCTCTCACAAAAGACCTAGTGAGAGCATGTGATACCTGGATAGTGGCTGCTCGTGACACATGACTGGAGATATGTAGAAGTTTATTTTACTAGAGACCAGAACTAGAGGTAAAGTAACATTAGGAGATAACACTACTCGGAAAGTGATAGGCTCATGTATTGTTGGTAATGCTAAGAATATTTTAATTGAAAATATTTTATTATTTGATGGTTTGAAGCATAACATACTTAGCATTAGTCAATTGTGTGATAAAGGTTTTAACATTAAATTTCTTTATGGCAAATGCCTAATTAGTTTAAATAACAAACTTGTTTTAAAAGGAAAATGAATGAACAATGTTTACATGTTAGACTTTGATTGTATTGATAGTTTAAATTCTTTTTGCTTAAAAATAATAGTAGATGACTCGTGGCTATGACATAGGAGACTATGCCATGCTAGTATGAAAATACTTAGAAACATCACTCAAAAAAATCTAATTAGAAGCGTACCTAAGTTAGACTTCACTAAGGATCATTTATGTGATGCTTGCCAACTAGGAAAATAAGTCAAATCATCTTTTCATTCAACTAAAGAAGTGATCACCTTTAGGCCATTAGAAATCCTACACATGGACTTATTTGGACTCGTTAGCACAGCCAGCCTAGGTGGAAAAAAATTATGGATTTGTAATTATAGACGATATCACTAGATTCACTTGGGTAAGATTCCTTACACATAAGAATGAGTCGTCTGAGAAATTTAAGGTATTCTCCACTTGGATTCAACAAAAATTAGGATGTGAAATCTCAACAATCCATAGTGATCATATTGGAGAGTTTCAAAATGAAAAGTTTGAATCATTCTGTCAAGAGATAGGAATAGAGCATAATTTCTCAGCCCCTAGAATACCTCAGCAAAATGGTATAGCAGAAAGAAAGAACAAAACATTGGTAGAAGCTGCTAGTGTTGCAACCCATGACCCCGAGTTTGAGATTTTGATGATGCCAAATAATGAGTGTTTTGGAACTGCTTTTCATTGATTATTATTTTATTTGTTATTTTCCTTGAGCACTAACATTTCAGGAAGATCACAAGTGACTCAGGAAGAAAGGAAGACTCAAGACCGGGTAGATTAGGAGTATGAGTCAAACATTGTATTTTTTTCATTTATTGTATTTTTACTTTATTGAGTCTGGCCACAAAATGCATAAGAGTAAGAGCAACCATGCACACACACAGGGGGAGAGTTCTTTTTTTAACTGCAAAATATAACTAAAATTCTTCTCTGTAGATCGTACTGTACGATTTTATTTCGTACCGTACGATCCAAGCTATGTGGACAATTTTGTGAATAGATCGTACTGTACGAAGTCTTTCGTACTGTACGATATGTTCAGATCCAAAACCCTAGCTGTGACTTAGTTTAAGTAAGTGATTTTGCGCCGTTCGTACTGTACGAACAGGTTCGTACTGTACGATCCGTTTTAAATACTTACTTAAATTAACCCGTGATTAGTGCATGTAATCCAGGCCTAATGAAAATTTGAACATCGTACTGTACGATAGTAATCGTACCATACGATGAACAGAGACGACATCCGATCGTCCAGACCATCGTCCTGTACGAATAGTATCTTGTTGAATCGTACCGTACGATATTATATCGTACAGTACGATTTGTTTTTGTACTGTTCGTACATCTTCGTACCAGGACGACGGCTGTTTATGAAGATCGTACTGTACGATGTTGAATCGTACTGTACGAACATTAACAGCTACTTTTGAATTCAGAGGTTTTTGGAGCCTTTTTTAGATATCAATCAAGTTCTTTTTGAGAAAGATTTACAGAGGGGGTGAACGTGGTTAGAGAGGGATTCCAAGGGAGAAAACTCTAGAGAAATTCTTGAGGGTTGAGAGAGGAAGGAGGAGGTGAGCGTTGTGAGGGAGAAGAGGTGTGAGGGAGATCACACGGTTGCTCCAAGCTTGCTACATCTTGCTCCTCCTATGGCCCGAGAAGGATTTGAGGAAGGATCTCCAAGGGAAAGGCTCGTCTACATCCGTTACCTCGAGGTTCTCTGCCTTCTCCAGGAGGGAGAAAAACGAGAAGGTTCTCTGCCGTCGCCAAGAGGGTGAAAATAGAGTTTGGTATTCCGCCACGCCGGGTTGGTGAAAGGGAGGTTTGTACAGGCTTCTCCGCCTTGCCGAGGGGGGCAAAAGGAGAACTATTTTGATAGTGAAAATCCTGGAGTGGAGGACTCCGGGGAGTGGACGTAGGTCATATTTTGACCGAACCACTATAAAATTCTTGGTGTGTTCTTTCCTTATCGTTGTTTACTTTTTGCTTGCATTTTAAATTTGTTATATCTATTGCATGTGAAATTTTGTGAAAGAAAAAATTGCATAAATCTTTATTTTAAAGTTTCAAAAACAACAAAATTATTAGAACTATTGTTTAGGGTTAATTTTATTATTAAAAAGACTTTTACAATTCACCCCCCCTCTTGTCGTTCAGTAATTTCAGCTAGGACAATATTAGCATAGTACACCCTTCATATATATTTTTGGGCAGAAGCAATAAACACGGCATGTTATGTCTTAAATAGGGTGAACATTAGATCTAAGTTGAATAAAACTCCTTATGAACTTCTTAAGGGTTGGACACTGAATCTTTCACACTTACATATCTTTGGGTGCAAGTGCTTCATCATGATTAATAGCAAACTACCCTTAGGAAAATTCGATCCCAAGTCTGATGAGGGTGTCTTCTTAGGTTATTCATCTATAATCAAGGCCTACAGAATCTTTAATAAGAGAACCCTAATAGTGGAAGAGTCCACCCATATAGTATTTGACGAATCAGATAAGCCCTCTGTATCTAAAATTAAAGATGATGAAATAGAGGCAATTCAAGGAGTAGAGACTATAACCTTATAAGAAAGGGTAGAACCTCAGGAAGATTTGCCTAGAGAATGGAGATATTCTTCTAGTCATCCTAAAAAGTTAATTTTAGGAGACCCTTCAAAAGGTGTAAGAACTAGGCATGGACTTAGGAAAGAGGGTAGTCATTCAGCTTTCATTTCTATAATAGAACCTACAAGTATAGATCAAGCCTTAGGAGATGAATTCTGGATTCTAGCAATGCAAGAAGAGCTGAACCAATTCACCAGAAATAATGTTTAGGAGTTAGTAAAGAGACCTAAAGAATAGAGTATTGTTGAAACAAAATGGGTTTTCAAAAATAAGGTGAATGATTCAGGAATAATAATAAGAAATAAAGCCAGATTAGTATCTAAGGGGTACAACCAAATTGAGGGAATAGATTTTGAAGTAACCTTTTCCCCTGTTGCTAGACTAGAAGTCATAAGAGTGCTCTTAGCTTTTGCTTGCTTCAAGAACTTCAAACTATATCAAATGGATATAAAGAGTGCTTTTTTAAATGGGGCAATTAAGGAAGATGTCTGTGTTGAACAACCCCTGGATTTGAAAGTTCATAATTCATATCGTCCAGGATGATAATATATCATCTTGGATGATCAGTACAAATTATGGAATATCGTCCTCGACATCGCCCTGAAAAATAACTATCCGATGACCAATCGTCCAGCATATCGGCCAGGACGATCTGGCGATCGTGCAGGCCGATTTGATCGTGAAATCAAGTCATAATTATTTTTCTTAAATTTCAGAGAAATTTTGGAAAAATTGACCTGGATCGTCCTGGATGATATTTTATAGTCCTGGACGATCCACCTAAGCGATGTCCAAAAATAGGTTATTTCTAAATAGATCTGGCGGCAGATTATTTCTAAATTGAGCCTATCATCATGGCTGATACAAAATTTTCCAGAACGATATGTTTTGTATAATGTCAGTTTCTTTAATGAGGATGCCCTAATTAGGGTTTCTGCTTTTGAACAGTTCATCCAGGACGATATAAAATCATCCCGGACGATGTTATCAAAAATAGTAAACTTTAGGGAACAGTCAGAAATCTTCCAAGTTACAAAGCATCAGGAGCCACACTAAATACTATTACTCAAGAAAGGAAAAAGGGTACAAATTGACTAAGTCCTAGTCTACCCAATCTTGAGCTGGTTACAATTACAGTCTGATCGTGTGGACCTGAAATGTCAGTAAATAAGGCCATCATAAAGAAATAGAAGTGTTTTCTATCATCAAAATTATAAACCATGAAAATAGATCCGTAACAATCTCCCCATTTTTGATGATGGCAAACACTACAATTTGAATTTTCAAAAAGGAACATTTTCTCCTAATCTCCCCCTCACTAGAATAACACTTTCAAAATAGGGGAGATAAAAATATTTTTGTTGTATTTTTAAATTTTTGAACAAAAGATACAAATACGATAATAGTACAAAAATTCAACAATATGTTCTCCCCCTTTGACATTATCAAAAAGAGAGGAGGCATAAACAAAAAACTAAACGACCAAAAGACAAAAATATTCCCTGATCTAGTGAAAAATAAATATTCTTAAAATGAGAAAGTTACATCTTGGTTTTAATCAAAAACTTAGTAGAATTAGATTGACAATGCATAGCCCAGAAAATGTTAGAAATTCATAATTTGATAATCCAAACTCAAGTTCTTTTAAAGGATCAAAAAACTTTTTAATCCAATATCCAAATCAAGGAATAAACGGGAAAAAGAAACATTAATTTTTCAAAACTCCTTTCATAAAACATATCTAATAGAAGATCAATGCACGAATTGCTGAATCAGGAACCAAGATTTTCAAGCACAAGATTCGAACATATCAAGGATTTTCTTAAGATTTTAGTAGTATAAGAAAAATAAGCATATTTTTTTGTGGGCTCATTTTATGCCCTTTATTAGTAGAATAGCTCTTTGAGCATCTTTTAATTTTTATTACACTTTGTGTATTAATTTTTTTAATTTGGCGTCATTGCGGTCTGATCATGTGGACTCAGACCTAGTCTACCCAATTTTGAGCTGGTTACAAATTGCAGTCTGATCATGTGGACCTAAAATGTTAGTAAATAAGGCTGTCATAGAGAAATAGAAGTGTTTGCTATCATCAAAATCATAAATCATGAAAACAGATCCGTAACAATCACCCTATTTTTGATGATGACAAACACTACAATTTGAATTTTTAAAAAGGAACATTTTCTCCTAATCTCCCCCTCACTAGAATATCACTTTAAAAATACGAAAGATAAAAATATTTTTGTTGTATTTTTAAATTTTTGAATAAAAGATACAAATAAGATAATAATACAAAAATTCAAAAATACGTTCTCCCCCTTTGACATTATCAAAAAGAGATGAGGCACAAATAAAAAATAAAACGGCCAAAAGACAAAAATATTCCCTGAACTAAAGAAAAACAAATATTCTTAAAATGAGAAAGTTACATCTTGATTTTAATCAAAAACTTAGTAGAATTGGATTGACAACGTATAGCTCAAAAAAGGTTAGAAATTCATAATTTGATAATCCAAACTCGGTCGATTAGTTCAATTCAGTTCATATCGTCTAGAGCATCACCCTAAATGGAGCTAGACCGATTTTTATTAATATAGAAAGAACTAAGATTTGTGAACTAATTATATGATCATGCAATCATCCATACTGATATGATCGAGCAATTAAACCTTAATTACTTTCTTTAATTAGTATATTAATTTAGACATAATTATACTATATTATCCCAGATGATGTTTAAAAATAAAAGATGCCTAAATAGATCTGGTGGCTGATTCTTTCTAATTTGAGCCTATCATCCTGGATGATGCTAATATCGTCTAGAACGATTCACTTAATTATGGCTGCCTTAACTAGGATGCCCTAATTAGGGTTTCTGGTTTTAACTGATTGTCCCAGATGATGTGATCGAAAACAAAACACTTTAAAACAGTCAAAAATTTTCTCCCAAGTGTGTGTGTACAAGGTTACTTAATATCAGGACCCACCATGTTATAATAAACTCAAGAAAAGGTAAAAGACACTTGATGTACATTACAAACTGACTCTGTCCTAATCTACACAATCTTGAGCTGATTTGATTTGCAGTTTTATCTTCAGGACCTGAAACGTTAGTAGGCAAGGTAGTCATAGAGAAAAATAAGTATTTGCTATCATCAAAATTATATTCCTGAAACTTGATTCACAATAATCTCTACTTTTTGATGATGGAAAATAATAAAAAATAAATAAAATACAAACAAAAGTAAAATAGTATGATGAAACAACTTCAAACACTACTCCCTATTTTGATATCACAAAAAAGAGGAGGAAAAACTATAAAATAAAAAGCAAAATAGAAGATGAAAATGAAGAACGAAAGCAAAGTTTTTTTTTTTAATCAAAGCATGAATATGATAAAGTCTCCAAGTGATTGAATTAAAAATTTGTAAGAACAATGAGTTAATATCGTTGAAATTCAAAAAATAGTAGAATAACCGATCCTGTTAGCCCTTGCTCAAACTCTCTAAGGACAAAATCATCATTTGATAACAAAATACCTAACTCAATAAACCAATTGGATAAGAAAAAGAGATACATTCAAAACTTGGTTTTAAAAAAAATATCTTATAGAATAATATACAAAAGCAATTTATAACAATCGCGAAATTCAAAATCAAGCCTTTGAAAATATCAAGTGACATATGAATTCTTCTAAGATTTAAAGGTTTGAAAGAGAAGAAAGCTTACTTTTGGTGAGCTCATTTTATGCCTATTGTCAATTAATTAGTGCACTTTGTGCATCTTTTGATTTTTGATACACTTTGTGTATCTTTCTAAATTTGGCGTCAATGTGTATCTTTTGATTTGAAATTATTAACATTTTTTTTAAAGCTATATCCCTTTTCAAAACTCTTTGAAAGTTCGTTAGGGATGTTGAGCCCTATAGAACTGGCTCAAGCTAACCAAGAGGGGGGGGGGGGGGGTGAATTGGTATTTTAAAAATTTCTTTTCACAAAGAATAAAAATTACATAAACCAAAATCACACCACAAAAATAAATGTGGAAATAAAAGTGCGGAAGCAAGAAAACAAGAACACAGAAATTTATAGTGGTTCAGTCAACTCGACCTACGTCCACTCCCTGGAGGCGCCCTCCGAGTATTACACTACAAACGTGACTCTCCTTTAGCCCCCACAGCTAGGCGGAGAAGCCTTTACAAAGCACCTCCTTTTTGCCACCCTAGCAAGGCAGAGAACCTACCTCCTTTTTCTTCCTCCTGAAGCTAGCAGAGAACCACAACCAAAAGCTAACACCTTAACTCTATCGACCCTTCCAAGGACGAGAAACTCTAGACGAAGAACAAGCAGAGCGATCCTTGAAGCAACCCTTGTGAATCCCCTCATAAGCTCCCCCTCATAAGATCCTCTCTCTCTCTCTCTCCCTCTCTCTCTTTCTCTCCTCAAGGCCTTCTCAGGTCAAGGCAGTAGCCAAAGATCTTTCAAAACGTTGAACAAGAGCTCTTAAATAGAAGAGCTTTAAAGGAGCTCATTAATTGCAAGTTGCCGACAATATCGTCCAGGCCGATATGGACATCGGCCTGGCCGATCAGTACAAATCTCAGAAGATCGACCAGAGCATCGCCCTAGATGCAAAACGGGATGATTGAAAATTGACTTGATCGTTCAGGCCGATCTCACGATTGTCCCGGCCGATCAGTTCAAATCAGAGGAAAATCGTCCAGAGCATCGCCCTGAATACGAGCTGGCTGATATTTATCGTCCTGAAGTAACTTAAGATTTTTGAATGGATCGTCCTGGCCGATCCTGCGATCGTCCAGGACGATATGATCGTATCAATCATCCTTAATTACTCCCTTGATTTCCTGATCAATTAAGGCATAATTTGAGAATTTCATCCAGGCCGATCAATGATCGTCCTGGCCGATAATTTAAAAATACAGTATACCTTAATTGTCTATGGTGGCAACTTCTTTCTATTTTGAGCTTATCTTCCTGGACGATACACGTATGGTCCAGGCCGATATGTTAATGATGACTGCCTTAATTAAGAATCTTTATTTAAACTTTCTGTTTTAAGTCTGATTGTCCAGGACGATGTAAAAATTGTCCTGGCCGATATGAGTAAAAATAGAAATTCTAAGTCTCTCAAGTGTGTGTGTGTAGGGTTACTTAGCATCAGTCTCTTTGACCATTACAAGTAGACTCAAGAAGTGAAAAACAAAAGTACAGACTGACTCAACCCTAAACCTACGCAATCATGAACTGGCTTCGTCTGTTCGTCCGATCTTCGATTCTTGAAAAAGTTAGAAGTCCAAGAGAAATAGTGTTTTTCAATCATCAAAACATGAGCCATGAAAGTAGATTTGTAACACTCTTAACTACTCTTATTTGTGAGTATATCTTCTAGATAGTAGAGAAGAAAAACTCACTCTTTAATATAAAAAAGAATAAACCATAAAATAAAATCAAAATCATATAATAAATGTAATGACAAGATTACAAAAAAAATTAAAAGTAATAAAAAGAGTTTAAACACTATAAATATAAGATAGATTACTGTATCAAGATAGAAAAGATCTCAATTGCAAAATCCAATTGTTAATTTGAGATAGCCTTTTGCTTATAAAAGAAAATTACACCACTAAAGGAGGCTAGAGGAAGGGAATTAATCAACGGTGTTTCTCCCTTCAACTGATTTAGAGATGTAAAAATATTGATTATAAATTTTTAAAAATAAAAATAAGGCATAAAATATCATTTTAGTAGTGATTATAAAGAAAAAGAAGACAAACTAAAATAATAGAAATAAAATACAAAAAATAATTGCAAGTAAAAAGTTAAATAAATAAATCTAAAATAAACAAAAGGGTAGAAAAATAACAACAAGCAACAAAATAGAAAATTTAGAATTCAGTAAACATCAAGTTCATGAATTTATGTTAATAACACCTAATCTAATCCTTAAGATGCTAAAAGTGTCAAAAGCCAGTGGTTTAGTAACGATGTCAACCAATTGATTCTCAGTTGTCAGATGGGGTAACTCAATATCTCCTATGGTCACATGATCTCTAATAAAGTGATGCCTTATATCAATGTGTTTGGTCCTTGAATGTTGGATATGATTCTTAGAGATGCAGATGACACTATTATTGTCATAAAGGATTGAAATTGTGCCTATAGGTAATCCTAAATTCAAAATTTGTTGCTTCAATCAAAGAACTTGAGCCACACAACTCCCTTAAGGAAATATACTCAGCTTTAGTAGTGGAAAGTGCAATAAAGTTTTCTTTTCTACTAGATCGGGAGACTAAAGACTGTCATATGAATTGGCAAATTCCAAAAGTGCTCTTTCTATCCACCCTACATTCTATAAAACCAGAATCAGAATATCTAATAATCTCAAAAGAAATATTATGCCTAGGATACCAAATTCCTAAGTTTTGGGTCCCTAAAAGATATCTAAGGATTCTCTTAATAGCAATCAGGTGGGAGTCTTTAGAATCAACTTGAAATCTAGCACAAAGATAAACACTAAATATTATATCAAGTCAGCTAGTAGTTAGGTAAAGTAAAGATCCAATCATCCCTCTATACTTCTTTTGATTAACAAATTTTTCATTTGAGACCTTATCCAATTGAATATTGCAAGTCATAGAAGTATTTATTAGCTTGGCTTTATCCATTTCATATTTCTTTAAAATATCCTTAATATACTTTAATTGATTTATAAAAGTTCCATCATCCAATTATCTTATGCTAAATCCCAAAAAGTAGGGAAACTCTCCCATCATACTCAACTCAAACTCCTTACTCATTATTTTAGAAAAATTATCACATAGCTTTTTATCAAAAGATACAAAAAGTATATCATTAATATAGATCTGAACAATGAGTCACTCATCTTCTACTTTCCTTATAAAAAGGGTAGTGTCTACGCTCCCCTTAACAAACTCTCTCTTTAGTAAAAATGTGTTAAGCCTCTTATACCAAGCTCTTAGTGCCTATTTTAATCCATATAAGACCTTTTTTAATTTGAAAATATAATTTTTAAATTGGGAACTCTCAAAAACTGGGGGTTGTTTTACAAGCACATCCTCTTTTGTTACCCCATTTAAAAAGGCACTCTTAACGTTCATTTGGTAAAGCTTGAATCCATTATAATATATAAAGTCTTGTAGCACTCTAATGGATTTCAATCTAGCTACAGGGAAAAAAGGTCACCTCAATATCAATTCCTTCTATTTGGTTGTACCCTTTAGCCACTAATATTACCTTATTCCTAATTACCAAACTATATTCATTCATCTTATTCTTAAAGACCCATTTGGTTCCAACTACACATTATCCCTTAGGTCTTCCTACAAGCACCCAAACATCATTCCCAATAAATTAGTTTAATTACTCTTAAATGGCTCAGATCCAAAATATTGAGATAAAAGCAGAGTGGTTTACTTCCTTCCTAATTCCATGCCTAGTTCTAACACCTTCAGAAGGGTCTCCTAAGATCAATTCTTTAGGATGACTCAAGGAATATCTCTAATCCCTAGGCAAGTTGTGTGTAGGTTCTACCCTTTCTCTAGATTTGCATTTTCTACTCCTTAAGTAATCTCACCTACTCCTTTAGTGTTTTGGAGTTCTATACTCTTCTCCAAAATTTTAACTCCTTGGGTAATCTCTCCAACATCATCTTCATCCTCAACTTTAGATTTCTTAAGATCAGATTCATCAAACACTACATGAGCAATCTCCTCCACCATCAAAGTCCTCTTATTAAATACACTAAAGAATTTCCCCAAACTTGAATATCCTAAGAATACTCCATTAGATTTTGGTTTAAATTTTCCTAAGTGTGACTTCCCATTATTAAGAATAAAAATCTTACAACTAAAGACATGGAGGTGGGAAAGGTTGGATGTCCTACCCTTAAGAATCTCATATTATATCTTATCAAGTTTGGCTCTAACATTCACCCTATTCAACACATAATAAGCTATGTTTATCGCTTTAGCCCAGAAGTATTTTGGAAGTGAATACTCAACAAGCATTGCTCTAGCAGCCTCAACTAAAATCCTATTCTTCCTTTCATCTACCCCATTCTGTTGAGGAGTTCTAGAAGCTGAGAAGTTATAACTGATCCCCTTATCCTCATAAAAGTTTCCAAATATCTCATTTTCAAACTCTCCCCTGGTCACTATGGATGGTCAAGATCTCAAACCTTGCTTTTTCTAAATCTAAGTGAAGAAGGATTTAAACTCATTAAAAGACTCACTCTTATGCGATAAAAATTTAGTCCAAGTGAACCTCGAGTAGTCATCGACAATCATAAATTCATAGACTTTTCCCCCTAAGCTGACAGTGCTAATGGGTCTAAATATATCCATGTGAAGAACTTTTAAAGGTCTAGAGGTGCTAATGTCCTTAATGGAGTGGAAAGAGGAATGGACTTGCTTCCCTAGTTGGCAGGCATCACACAGGTTGTCTTTGGAAAACTTAAGCTTGGGGACACCTCTAACTGGGTAATTTTGCGTCATTTTTCTAAGAGTTTTCATACTGGCATGATATAACCTATTGTGCCATAACCAAGAATCATCCGTAATAGTTTTTAAACAAAATGAAATAGCACATTCAATATTATTTAAATCAAGCATGTAAACATTGTTAATTTACTTTCCCTACAAAATAGTGTTATCATTCAAACTAAAAATGCATGTATTTGCCAAAAATTTTATGATTAAGCACTTATTGCATAGCTGACTGATGCTTAGCAAATTGTGTTTCAGTCCATCTATAAGCAAAATATTTTTAATCAAAAGATTCTTGGAGTTTTTTATTATACTTGCGCCCACAACTTTCATATTGGTGTGGTCTCCAAGAGTGACCTTGCCTCCATCCCTGGCCTCCAACGTAATAAATTGATCGACATCTCCAGTCACGTGTCGTGAGATTTCGCTATCTAGTTACCACATGCTCTTATGAGGTCTTTGATGAGAGCACACCTACAAAATTATCAAACATCAGATTTAGAAAGTCAAACAGGTTTAGGTCCTTTCTTATAGAAAGAAGATTGTAATGCATGTGTGTTATGCTGTGAATCATAGAATTTGGGTCTCCACACCTAATGTATACTATGATGAACACTACAAGTGAGTGAAATGTGCCCTAGCATGCCACATGAAAAACATCTAATACCAAGAAAAGGATTTACTAATCTATTTGGGTTATAGTGCATCTTCCTAAGTTTGGCTTTAGATCAAGTATGGGTGTAGTCCTATTTTTCTCAAGTGCATTTAATTCATCTTTAAACCTTGAGTTAGCACTTTCTAAAATAATATTATTAACATTCAAATAGTGCTCCATATGCTCAAATTCTTCAATATAAGTTTTAAAATCAATTTTAAGTGAGGTGTAGGATGCTTTCAATGAATCATGCTCAACAACCAACTTAGAATACTTTTTATTTAACTCATCAAGTAATGACATGTGATTGCTATTAATTTGGAAGTGATCTTTCAATAAAATTTCATGCTGTTTTTGTAAATTCAATAACTCCAATTTTAGACTGACATGAGATTTTTTAAGTTTCCTATATGATGCATGAATATTCTCATAAACTTTAAGTAATTGATCATAGGTTAGTTCACATACATCTTCTTAGTCAGGCTAACTAGGATAATCACCTGCCATCAAGAACAACTTTATTGTCTCCTCTTCAGCTTCAGTCTTAGAGGAGTTTGATGTAGAATCCGCCCAGAATGCCTTTTGGAACCACTTCTTATCCTTCATGTACTTGGGTTTCTCCTCACCCTTCTCCTTTCTTAGGTAATCTTTAAGTGTAGGACAGTCAGCTTTGACATGTCTAGGCTTCTTGCATTCAAAATAAATAACATCAGAAGAACTTTTATAATTTTTGTTACTCTTACCTTTGTTCCATTTCTGATGGTGCTTGTGATTCTTCCTTAGAAAGCTTTTGAATTATCTAGTGATTAAGGCAACATCATTAATTTTAGATCTAGAAGAATCAGTGTCCGTGTTGTTGGCCTTCAGTGCCGTAATTTTCTTTTTCTTTCGCTCACCTGCATCAAGTTGTTTTTGGTTCACTCCTTACTTGCAAGCAAAGAGTGATCCAAGTAAGTTATTAACAGAATAAGTATTCAAATACTTGGATTCAGTAATTGTAGTGATCTTAGCTTCAAAGGAAGAAGGTAAGCATCTCAAAATTT
Source organism: Dendrobium huoshanense (assembly GCA_016618105.1). Classification (NCBI taxonomy): domain Eukaryota; kingdom Viridiplantae; phylum Streptophyta; class Magnoliopsida; order Asparagales; family Orchidaceae; genus Dendrobium; species Dendrobium huoshanense. The sequence goes on along the minus strand of CM028358.1, from coordinate 46,240,192 downwards.
TATTCACTCTTTCATAGTTAGTTAACTCTCTTCCTAAGTCATGCAATGAGGTGAAAATTTGAGTAAACCTAGTATACATATCAAAAATTGATTTAGCAGGTTTCATGAGAAAATTTTTATAGCCATGCAATAAAATATTCAACTTAGATTGTTTAATTTTGTTGATTCCTTCATAAATAATACACAATCTTTCTCAAGTTTTTTTATCAGTAGCACAAGTTGAAACACACATATAATCTTTCAATTTCAAAGTATAAAAAAAATAGTTCAAAAATTTTGCATTTAGCTGAGCTAAATCCCTATCCTCAAGATTCCATACAGTGAAAGGAAGTACAATATTTATGCCATTAGTTTTACGAGATGGAGGTGAATAACCATCCTTAACAAACATCAACATGCGATTGTCAATCGATTATAAAAATATATACATGCGAGTTTTATAAAAATCAAAAGGAATATTAGCAAATAAAAGTGATCAGGTAATAGAATACCCTTCAGCAGTGTTATGATTACCAAAGTTAGCCATTGATCGAAATTCGAAAGTTTTCAAAAACTCAATTTTATGAATCCCACTTTAACACCACTTAAAAGTTCGACAGCGATGTTAAGCCCTTATAAACTAGTCCCAAGGCTAACCAAGGGGGGGGGGGGGGGGGGGGGGGGGGGGGGGGGGGGGAAGGGGGGGGGGGTTAATTGGTATTTAAAAATTTTTCCAAACAAAATCACAAACACAATCAAATAATCACCATAAAAATTAAAGTACAAAAATTAAATGTGGAAGTACAATAAGAAAGAACACACCATATTTTATAGTGGTTTGGTCAACTTGACCTACATCCATTCTCTGGAGCCTCTCCTTCAAGTATTACACTAAACACAATGTCTCTCCTTTTGTCCCCATAGTAAGGCGGAGAAGCCCGTATAAAAACTCCTTTCCACCGACCCTGGTGATGCAGAGAACCCAACTCCTTTTGCTTCCTCTTGAAGAGGGCAGAGAACCTAACTCCTTTTACTTCCTCCAGAAGCAAGTAGAGAACCTCGATCAGTTGTTGAAGTAGACCTCTCTAGAACCCACAAGAAACCATGGATGATGCCTAGAGAAAATGATACATATTCTTGCTTGGAGTAACCTTTTTGAAACCCCTCACAAACTCCCCCTCACAAGATCCTCTCTCTCTCTCTCCCTTGCTCTCCCTCTCCTCTTCGCTATCTCAGGTCAGGATAATAACAAAAGATGTTTTCTCGATAAAATAAGAGATCTTTTAAATAAGGGCTCCAAATTTGCCCTAATTACCAATTAATTATCAAATATCATCCAAGATGATAGTATATCATCTTGTACGATTAGTTCAACTCGATGAATATCATCCAAACCATCGCCCTAGATGGATATCTGGATGATGTAAAAATAACTAGATCGTCCGGGCTGATTAGTACAAAATGAAAAAATCATCCAAAGCATCTTGCTGAATGGATGTCTAGACGATGAAAAAATAACTTGATAGCCCAGGTTGATCTAACGATCATCCCGATTGATTAGTTCAATTCAGTTCATATCATCAAAAGCATCACCATGAATGGAGCCATGCCAATTTTTAATCATCCAAAAAGAACTAAGGTTTGTAAACTGATCTTCCTGGCCGATCCTGTGATTGTCCAGGCCAATATGATCGAGAAGTCAAACCTTAATTTCTTTCCTTAATTACCAGATTAATTTAAATATAATTATACTGCATCATTTTGAATGATGTCCTAGATAATGTCCAAAAATAAAAGATGCATAAATAGATCTGGCGATTGATTCTTTCTAATTTGAGTCTATCATCCCGAACGATGCTAGTATCATCCAAAATGATTCGCTTAATTGTGGCTTCCTTAACCATGATGCCCTAATTAGGGTTTCTATTTTTAACCGATCGTCCAGGCCGATTTACGGATCATCCCAGATGATGTGATCGAAAATAAAAAACTCTAAAACAGTAAGAAATTTTCTCCCAAGTGTGTGTATGCAAGGTTACTTAGCATTAGGCACAATATTACAATAGACTCAAGAAAAGGTAAAAGACACTTGACGTATATTACAAACTGACTCAATCCTAATCTACCCAATCTTGAGCTAGTTCGATTTGCATTTTTATCTTATGGACCTGAAACGTAGTGGTAGAAACATATAGACAAGGTAGTGGTAGAAACATATAAGTGTTTGCTATTATCAAAATTATATTATTGAAACCAGATTTACAATAGGATAACCATGGAATTTTGTTATGAGTATGGACTAAGGGTTGGTGGTAGTTCAGAGCAATATTTCTAAGCATGAAATTTACAACACTAGCCAAAATCAAATTTAGAGGCCATAACAAGTGGTCTATTTCCTTGGGTTTTTAACTATAGTTGAATGCCTATTTCTTTTTTAGATATTTCAACATTTTGACAACAAATACGGGAGGTCATTATAGTGGCATCCCCACTAATCTTACGATTAACTAGGAACTTGTAGAGGATTTTAGAATGGAAATGATAGGCTAGTGTGAGAAGGAACTGGAGTGTAGTGGAGTTGAAGAGATTCATTACTGGAAAGTTTAAGGCCTGTTGGTTGAAAAGCCTAGAAGAAGTGATTTTGGCTTCTTTGAATTTGTAGTAGGCTTCTTTATTTGAAGCTGTCAAAAAACATTCATTAATAATGTGGCAAGAGGAAATACCACCCTGGGTTTGGCGACTACATTTTCCATCGTCAGCCATTACAAGAAAAGATAGTGTAAGAGGAAGGATTATATAGATTGTGAGAAGAAATTGAATGAATTGGAGCTATTTAATTAGAAATCCAAGAGATCGTACAGTACAGTTGTGAGATCGTACTGAATGATTATGTGCTATCAATTCAGTCAGACGGTTGGTAAAAAAAGGTTGTCTAATTATATATCAAGATCATACATCGTACCAAACAATCAGAGAAATGAAGATCATCCTGAGGAGTCATCCTGTATGACTCTTGACCTAAAAATTCATATAGTACGAATAGGTGTTCATATAATATAATCAATAATAAATATTATACCAACCCAAATGAATTCATCCCAAGTTGAGTTGTCACATGTATAATCAAGATGAATAGGTATTCATATAGTATGATAGTCAATGCAATATACAATCTAGATCATCCATTAGAACAAGGGTTATAATTAAAGCTGTGATAAGCATATCATACAATATAATGGTGATTCGTACAATATGATGGAAGATGAAACATTTTTGCTTTGCACGAAAATAGTGAGGTTCAATGAAATGATTTGTGTGATGATCATGACACAATCATAATTAACGATAATTAGTAAAAACAAAACAAAAAAGAAAAAAAATGAAAATAAAATCACCAAACAATAATTAAGGAGTAAAATGAAAAATAAAATCACAAAAAATACAAGACAAAACACATATGTTGAGAAGTTAATGAATGAATAATTTCAAGTGATAAGAAAGTGATATCGAGCCCAAAAGCTAAATGCTTTCATTGGGTCTTTTGTGAGAGTCCTTAAATCCAAAGATCATGGAAAAATAGTTTTGGGAATCCTAGTGAGTTTGGGTCCCTTCTTAAACTTGGATAATTCATCAGAATGCATGACATGCTATGGTTGATGCAATTTAGGCCTCCAAATGTGTTATATGGTGGATTGTGCAAGTGTGACCAATGTGTCCTAACATGCCATTAGAATAACATCTAACATCAAGAAAATGATTAACTAGCCTATAATAGTTATGATTCCTATTTGTAGGTTTATGAGATGCATGACATGATGGTGCTTAAGAGCATATTTATTTTGAAAAGCCTTTAATTTTTCTAACATAATTTCATTAGCACTTTTAAGAGCAGATATTTCAATTTTTAAAGAATGGTCACTAAGATCTAAAATGTTAACATATGCTTTTAACTTTTTAAATGATTTTTTTTTAAAAATCAAGATGCAATACTTTCAACGAATCATGTGCTTCAGATAAAATAATATATTTCTTATTCAATTCATCAAACTCATTTAGTAAAGTCATATGATCCTTATTTAAATCAAAATAATCATTTCTGAGCATTTTATTTTCTTTTTACAAAACTGAGTATTTAATTTTCAAGCTAGCGTGCTTCTTTTTAACATTCTTATAATAATCATGAATCTTTTCTGAAATATCAAGTAATTCATTATATGAAACTTGGAATACCTCATCTTCATCTAAATGATTAAGATAGCTATTTTCTATTAAGCACATATTTGTCACCTCATCTTCTGCTTTTATTCTAGATGATCTAAAGTGGAGTCAGCTAAAAAAGATTTATGAGATCTTCATTTATCTTTATAGAACTTATCTTTTTATTCAACCTTCTCCTTGCTTTAGTGACCTTTAAGATCTGGGCAATTAGTTTTAACATGCCCTATTTTCCTGCATTCATAATAGATAATATCAGAAAAAGCTTTGGAACTTTTATAATTCTTACCTTTTCTCCACTACTGATGACGCTTTAGCTTTTTGTTTAGAAAGCTTCTCAATTATATAGTCATTAGTGCGACATCTTCCTCTCCTCCATCAGAGGAACTGTCTAAATCATTAGCCCTTAAGGTTATAGTTTTCTTCTTCTTTATTTCTCCTTGATCAGATTGCCTTTGGCTTATGCCTTATTTATAGGTGATTAAAGATCTACGTAAGTTATCAATAGAATAAATATTTAAATCCTTGGATTCTAAAATAGTAGTTATTTTGGCATCATATGAACTAGGTAGTCAACACAAGATCTTATTGACTTTTTAGAATTTGATAATTCTCTACCTAAACCATGCAAGGATGTGATGATTTGTTTGAACCTAGTATACATTTCATATATGAAACTAGATTTCATGTGAAAGAGTTCATAATCATGGAGCAAAAAATTTAACCTATTTTGTTTCACTTCACTTGTTCATTTGTAAGTATTGCATAATCTGTCCCAAAAATTTTTAACAGTAGTATAAGTAGATACACGCATGTCATCATTAGATTTCCAGCACAAAAAAAAAGTTTAGACATTTAGCATTAAGTTGGGCTAAATCTCTATCTTCTAAACTCCATTCATAAAAAGAAGTTAAGTTTTCATGTCATTAACTAAACATGAAGGTACATGATATCCTTTCTGAACTAACATCCATATGCGATAATCTATATATTGTAAAAAGATAGACATGCAAATTTTTTAAAAGTCAAATGAAATTTTATCAAATAAAGGTAGTCTTCTGATTGAATATCCTTCTGTAGTATTGTGATTCCCAAAGTTAGTCATTATTCATTTTTTAAAAGTTATTTAAAACTTAATTTTTGAATCCCGCTCAAACACCACTTGAAAGTTTGTGAAGGTTGTTAAACCTTTAAGAACTAACCATAGGCTAACCAAGAGTGTGTGTGTGTGTGTGTGGGGGGGGGGGGGGGGGGGGTTGCATTGGTTATTTAAAAATTCATTAATTGAATTAAAATCTTTTTATAATCTTTTTAATATTTAAAACCAAGCTATTTTAATAAGCATATGTGAAAGAAAATAATTTCACAATAACAAATAAAATTAGAGTTTTCAACCACACAATAAATCACAAAACAATGCGGAAATTAAAATATGAAAAAGTAAATAAAATAAACACGCTAGATTATAGTGGTTCGGTCAAATCTGACCTATGTCTACTTTCTAGAATCTTCCATTCTCGGTATTGCACTAAATAGTAGTTAATCTCTTTTTTCTCTTACAGCAAGATGAAGAAGCCTATACAGACAATCTTTCAATAGCCCGATGCAGCAGAGAACTGTGACACTTTTATAAACAGAAAACCTTAACTCTATTTTCATCATCCAGGTGATGGTCAGAGAATCACAACTCTCTTTTTACCCTCCAGGTGATGGTCAGAGAACCACGATCTTTACTGAAGAACCTCTATGGATCTACAGAGAATTCAAGCAGACACTTGTAGATACTAGTCAAGATTCATGCTTGGAGCAACCTTCTGAATCCCCTTACAGCTTGTTCCTCACAAAATCTCCCTCTCTTCTCTCCCAAAGTTCTTCTTCTTCTCTCCCTTAAAGCTCTCTCTCTTAAATCTAAACAACCAAAGATTTTTTAATAAGAGCATTAGAAAACTTTCAGTAGCGTCTTCAAGAAAACACTATTTTTTAATTGAATCTAATTCATACCATACAATACACGTATCGTACCATACAATCATTGCAATTTAAATTCATCCAGCAAGTTTGTGTTGACGAATTGTTCAAAATTTATAACATATCGTATAGTACGATCATAAGAACATTTGGCACTAAATGTCAAAATTCCTTCTGTTCATTTGAGATGACTTCTAGGATGACCAAGTTCATCCATCTTGATCATTCAATATTATGGACATCGTACAGTATGATCAATATAAATATCATGGCATTCATTTGGTATGACCTCTGGGATGTAAAAAGTTTTACTATGTCGATCGTATTATACAAACAAGATCATATAGTATTATCGATTATAATAATTATCCATGATTTGATTGCCTAATATTGAGGGATTTAATTAAGAAAGATTTTAATTAGGACATTGAGTACAAATTAAATCATTATGTACAATCAATATAAAATTAGTATCTTTTTTTGAAAGTGCTCAGATGATACTAGAAAGTGCTCTGTTACCACTTGAAAGTGCTCTGATAGCACTAGAAAGTTCGTTAGGGATGTTAGGCCCTATGAACTAGTCCCAAAGCTAATTAAGAAGACAAAGGTGAATTGGTAAAGAAGAAACTTTAATCAAACCATAAAACCAAAATCCAGATTCACCACAATAAAACCAAATGCGAAAATTAAATGCGGAAGCAATAATAAAAAAAAGAATACTCCTGATTTATAGTGGTTCAGTCAAACCTTGACCTACATCCACTCCTTGGAGGCACCCTCCAAGTATTGCACTAAACTAAGTGTCTCTCCTTTAGCCCCCATAGCTAGGCGGAGAAGCCCTTACAAAATCAATTCCACCTTCCCCGGTGCGGCGGAGTCGCCGGGTCCTTTGACACCAAAGTGAACTTTTTCTTTGGTGAACTTCCCTCGAGACAAGCCTTGAATTCGACGGTATTAAGATGCAAGCCTACCGGAGCAGCCGTGTGGAATCCCCTCCACACTCCCTTGAGTCCCTGTTGGTGGAATTTTGAAAACTAGTTTTGAAAATATTGATTTTCTTTGGGAGTTAAAGTTAAATTCTAATTCTAGAGTCGAATCATCCCGTTAGAAAGAATATATCACCTCAAAAGATGAAAATAAAATTTTATAACGGCGTTCAGATTTAAAATTATGAAATTCATCTTGAATATCGTGATCGGATGCTAAAGAGAACTTCATATAGCCCCGAAGGGTCAAAATGAGGTTCAACTGAATATCCAGCTACAATATTTAAGAAGTGTGATCGTTAGGTTCACATCCAAAGCCTTGTCAAAGAAAGATATATCTCCCCGAAAGGAGAAAATATCATTTGATGATAATTCTTTGAATATGATAATAATAATCACTAATATTTTAAGTTTTCCCAAAGAAATCCAAATGAGTTTTGAAAAATCAATTTTTAAAATCAGGTGCGTGTGAGGTTCTAAATCTCCTACGAGCGCAAGCCCTCGTAGTTAATTACATCGTAAAGAGATAAAACCCTCCCCCCCATGAAAACTCTCGAATAAAATAAGAACAAAATTTTGTTAGATATTCTAGGAGTGATATCAAAAATTGAATAGAATCTCTTGGAGAATCAAAAGGGAGTGGATCAAAATTGAACAATTATTAACAGAATTGAAGGAAGAGAGGTAGGGGACACTTTGAGATTTCGAAACCATCCAGAAGTGTCCCGGCCTAGTCTAAATGTTGGGCTTTACATTTTAGGATTGAAAAAGAAATTTAATTTGAGTTGAACATTTTATTAGAAATTTGGGACTATATTCTCGAAATTGGGGTCTTATAATCAAAGATTTTCCCCGGATCCTAAATCTAATTTGGACGCTGGACCACAGTCGCCCGAACCTAACTAATGTAGTGCAGAACCTGGACTTACCCCGGCCTGGATTGGGGAGCCAGCTAACCACCTAGTTGATTTAAAAGAGATGAGTCTGATCTTTTTATGAAAGAGTGGTAGGGACGTTGTACTTAAAGTTTTGGAGAATTGGGGCCGACATCTAGAAATTTTCCTAATTGGCCCCCTTTGACTTATGTTGGGTGCTAAAATGCTAAAACTGATGCATTTAAGATTTTTGACTCTTTTAATTTATATATAATACAATGCATGCTAGTTAACAACCTCAAATCAAGTATGCTTGAAATTTTAAAAATAGACTTAGAAAATAATTTTTTAGAAGACTGGACTTCCCCAGGTCCGGCACCTCATCCTCATAGGTCAGACTATCCGGACTCTACCCGCAAGCGGGGAAGGGTCTAAAATAAGGAAATAGTAGTGCAGAAATATGCATGCGACCCCGGGGTCGATCCCCAGCTAATTCCCTAGATTCGTTATTTTTCTATGTTATTTAGACTCACTAAAATTTTAGACTTTTAAAGTTATGAATATAAAACTTTCACACCCTCACGAGCCTTACGTATCCAGGCAAAAACAAAAGCGGCACACAATCGCCAAAAAACTAAGAAAAACAGGCAATCCTAAAGGCAATCAATTCAACACATTGAATATAAATTAATTAATTAATAAATGTCCATAGGCAAAGTTGGCTTGCTTATTACAAACCAGAATTTTGTAGAAAGTAAAGTGGTCGGGCACCACTGACAACAACCCGGATTCTAAACCTAGTAATGACGCAAATAGTTTTGAGTAGGATATTCTCAATCTTCAAATCTTTAGTCTTGTTCTTCTTTGGGCTCCTTTTGCTTCAAGCTCCTTTGATTCTTCGTACTGGACTACCCAAATGGATAAGAGGGTACTTCCTTTAAGGGGAAGGCCACTCTTTCCTCTTTTGGGTAGGGAGGAGTGTGGCCCAAATTTGGATCTCCAAATAGAAAAGGTCTACTCCCCTTAGGGGCATCCTTTTCTCTTCGGAGTCAAGGCTTTGGACCTATATATCCCAACTCAAAGCTGACTTTCACAACACTTAATAATTAGACAAATTACATTTAAATGAAAATAAAATCTAGACTGACCTGCAGGGTTATCCTAAGCAGTTAATAAATAAGATGCAGTTATTCCCAACTAGTTATATATGTGCAGAAAAGAAAGTAAAATACACTAGCCACGCTCTTTTTATTTGGGGGCTTTAGCAGCTGAAGCACCTATGCAAACAGTTATAATAATTAATAATAATTTTTTTATTGATTTAGCCCCCTTTTATTGCCCTGCATGAGCGTGACCACCTACAAAAAATTATGTGAACATCTAGATCGTACCTAACCTAAGGGTAATCTAGTCGCCAAACACATCAGTCCATCCACAGAGTGCAGAAAAGTAAACAGGCACAAGAAGGCAATTTCATCCACAACATGTAGTGAAAATCACGTAAAATCCGGCACACAGCAGTAAAGTAAACACCGGCCTAACTTAGATCTAGAGTTGGTTGTCCTAACACATCATCTAAAGTGTATGTGAAAGGTCGTGTGGCTGGGGTAGATCCTAAAGTGGGTGATTAGTTAGAGTTGTCTAGAAAAGTTCTAAATTTGTTAAGGCTCAAAAGGAGATTTTGGTTAAAATTTAAATATTAATAGATTAAGAATTTTAATTAAATATATTTTAAAAGTTAATTGACTACTACCTTTATTTCGCATCGAGGCCGTGAAGTTTATTTCACCTTCCTTGGGGCTAAGCTAATAGCCTCGTAGGCCTGGGTTACCCAGTAGCAATCAGGGTTAGTTAAGTTATTTTAAATTGGTTGGAATTAAAAGAGTGAATTAATATTAGGTAAATTGATTACTGGTTTTAATGGGTTGGTTGAGAATTTTAATGACCTATTATAAGAATTTTAAAGTTTGGAGAAATTAACAGGTTTTAAAGAGTTATCCGGATACACTAACTAAGGGGTTGAAGTTCGGCTTTCAAAACTAGAGTTAATCTTAAGGGTTTCAGATTTTTAATAAATACTAGACCTAATTATGAGTTATTAGATAGGTGGCACACTCAAGTTGGAGTTTTCTATGAAAAGTTATGATTTTTAGAAGTTCTGGCCCGTTCTGACCTAAGGTCACCTAAGATGCTAATTCCTTGGTTTTAGCTAAATTATGAAGGTTTGAGGTTTCTAGGAAGTGATGAATTCTAATTGAAGTCACTATCCACTAAGTTGATTAATCAAAATTTTTCTATAGTTAAGAGTGAATTTTTAGGAATTTTACACATTCGTAGGTATTATCAAGTTACTACGACCGAGGGGTCTGCTTAAGGATTTGGACCCAAATGAGCCCTAAACTCCTTGGGATCAATTCCAAAGGTCATCAATGACCTAAGGACAGGTCAACAAGTGTTCAAGACCCTTTTGGGATTTTTAAGATTTTTAGGATTAATTAAAATTGGTTAACCCTTGATTTATCTAAGGACTAAATTAAAATCAATCTAGAGATCAATTTAAGAGGGTTTCAATTCTTATTGATTAGGGGATTAATTAGAGACAATTATGGACATCTTCATGGATTTTATAAATTAAGAATAGTTCATTATCAATTGATTAGGGTTAAGGCTATTTCTAAGAAGAATTTTTTTTAGGCTCCTACTTGGGGAACCAAATGAACTCCAAATTTGATGACATTTAGACCATAGGATCACCTAACCCTAAGGACTAAACCCACCAAATTTGAGCTCAATTGGAATACTCTAAGGTGGTTAACTAAACAACCCAAGGTGAGCTCTAAGTCACCTTCAAATCACTATAGGGGTCTATCCTAAGCTTGAAATGGGGCAAAGTCAGTGGCTCTATACTCCTTATCCTACACATCATCATCACACCAAAAATCAGACCCTAAGTCCCATTTGATAGGTCTATATCCCTTCTTGAATTTAAGGGTCAAACCATGACCCTTAAACTTAAAAAATAGGGAAAATGCCCTTGAACAATTTAAAATGGAGAAATAAAATCTGGATATGTCAAAAATATGTCCAATTTCAATCTCCCAAAATTCCAGACCTGGTGGACATATATTTAAAAAGTAATTAAATAAATTCATAAAATGCTCAAATTAAAATTAAACCCAAGATTGACCAAACCAGGGTCTGGAACCTTAGGGCTTTTGTAGTGCTCCATGACACCTTTTCAATGAGCCAAAGAACACCTAATTTGGACAAGTGTGCAGGGAGTTATGAATTTTTGAAGATCCCTTGAATTTCTGGATTTATTAATCCGGCAATTACACAGTCAGCAGCCGTTACCACGCGTCGGGCGTCGATTCGCCAGGCAATGATTGGCGCTAACGGTTAACGGATGGGTTAATGACAACCATTGGATGGCGGATCGAACAGCTGAGATTAACAGCGCTCTGTTACCGCAAGATTTAATCCGAGCCGTTGATCAAGATCAACGGCTGGGATTTTGTCTTCAACCTCCCGCTCTTATCCGAGACTGAATGGCTTCTCCGGCTTGATCCGGGCGATCCCGCCGGTGAACTCTAATGAGATTTCACAGGGATGATCAGGATGGTCGGAACATTTAATCCAATGGTGGAAATCCGTTGGGGTGAAGGTTTCCTTCACACTTGACCAAACTACCTAGCTAGGGAGCTCGGGATGGAGAGATTACCGCAGAGAAGGCCTCAACGAATGAGCTTCTCTATCAGGAAGCTTCAGGGGAAGGTGGCGAACAGTTCTCCTTCAGGCGTCGGGATCGGCGGACGGCCGGAGGTGCAACTTCGAGCGGGACGCCGAAGGCTTTCATAGGCGCTTGCTCGAACGGAAGGAGGGATCGGTCTCTACGCTCAAAGGAAGCTTCTGGGAGTTCGAAGGAGCTCTGGGGATCGAATCAGAGCGAATGCCAATGCCTCATGAGGTCTGGCGAGCTCAGGGGTATTCGACCACCCTTCGGGAGCTTGGACGGCCGGGATTTAACTGGGGAAGGCTCGGATCGCTGCCAGGTGGACGATGGTGATGTCCAGGGGAGATCATGGAGATCAAACTGGTGGGCAGTAGCCTTGAGCCAGGCATTGTCTGGGGGGGACCACCGGAACTCAAATTCCATTGGCTCTGACCGCCTCCGGTCATGGTCTGGGTCGGGTTGACTGGGGGAGACTGATGGGGACATGCTGGAGCCAAGGGCGAAGTCAATTTGGCTTGGGGAGGCCTGGATCAAACTGGTGGTTGGGTTGGACCCAAACCTACTCGGTTCGAGTCGAATCGAGCTCGATCCAGGTTAGGTCAGACCCTGGGTTTGAGGTGGGAAGTGGGTCTGGGTCTGGTAAACCCAATGCAAGTGGCAATTGGGTCCAATTTGATTTGAGCTGTAAGATGGCTCGGGTCCAAGTGTTTTTGGCTACTTTGGGTTAGCCTAACTCTTGACCCAAGCTAGCCCAAGGCATGGGCTGGCTGGAGGGGGTGTATTGGACCTAGGGCCACTTATGGGAGGTGTTGGTCAGGTTCAATTAGGCTTAGGTTGAGAGTTGGCTCAATCCCAAGTGCTTTTGGGCACTTTGGGTTAGCCTAATTCTTAACCCAAGTGAGCCCAAGGGTTGGGCTGATCAAGGAAGGTGAGTTGGGTCAATGGGAACTCAATAGCACCTTGATTTGGATTCAATTTGATTAAGATCAAAAGATGGCTCAAGGGATGCCTCTCTTTGGTCACTTGGATCAAGTCATATGGCTAACCCAAGTGAACCCAAGGCTTGGGTCAGCAAGAGGAGTCTCTTGGGTACCTAAGGGGTCATCCCATGCATTCAAAGGACTTGGAATGGACTTGGTTCAAAAATTTGAAAGAGGAGGGGTGTATGGGTCCATGGGTCAAACTTGGTTGACTTGGTCAACCAGGTTGACCCAAGGTCTGGGTTTGAGTTCAGCAAGTTGGGTTTGATATTTGAAGTTCATTGAAAGTGGTTTCAAAGAGTTTGAAATTGATTTGGGTTGAAATGGCCATTTGAAATCCCATAAGGGTATTTTGGTCAATTTTGACCCATTAGTCAACTAGGGTAAAAAATGGATCTGAAAAATGTAGTTTACTGCTTAGTGGGTTAAGATCAAGAGTCTGGAAGTGATTGGAGGCTTTGATAAGGGCTCCAAGATCAAAATCTTCAAGGGGTTAGGTTTAGTGGCATGAGCTGTAAATATTTGAAGGTTTTACAGCCTTTGGATTTTAATTCAGATTCTGAGGTTAGAGACCGCAGAATGGGCTCAAAATTGAAAGGAAATCTCTAGAGACATGTCTTATCACTTTGTAAGTGATAGACCCTGAATCAGAGGCCATTTGACTGGGTTTTGAAATGTTTGAAAAATCTTTGAAATAGGTCTTTAGGATAGGGCCTTAAGACTTTGAATTTGAATCTGGATTTCTGGATTTAGATTAGATTTTGAGTTTGGATGATCAATATTGAAGTATCCAAATCATTAACAATCATGTGATGATTGTTAATGAATGGATATGGTCAAAGCTAGATCAAAGGTAGGATCAAAGTCTAGGTTGAAATTTGGATTCTCAAGTGGATTGGATCAAAGTTTGAATATGTTTGAAACTTGAATTAATTGGGGTTTGAGTTGAATGAAGTTTGAGATTTAGATTGATCAAAGGTAGGAATTAAATTGAAGTTGGAGTTGATCAAATGTAGGAATTGACTTGAGGTTGAAGTTGATCAAGGGTGGGAATTGATTTGAGTCTAGATTGGTTCCAAAATCTAGAGGGGTTTTAGGATCTAAGATCTAAGGGAACCCTAGGCCCTAGAGTAGGCCCTAAGGTCTGGCTCTAGGAAAGGATCCTAAGGTCTAGAGTAGATCCTAGGATTTGAATCTAGGAAAGGATCTTAAGGTCTAGAGTGGATCCTAGGATCTAGAATTAATCTGGAGTTTGGAAGGGCCTTAGTGACCTCATACAAAAATGAGGTCAACAGTCCCCCCTCACAGGATCTTCTCCCTCTCATACTTCAGCCGTTCCTCACTCTCTTTCAAGCTCTCTTTTTAAGTCACCCCCACAAGAACAAAGCTACAATGGCTACTAGAGACACTTACAAAGTGTTATGTCATAGCTTAAATAGAAGATCTCAAAATAAGCTCGTTAATGCAAGTTGCCGAAATTATCGTCCTAGCCGATCAGTACAAATTCAGCTCATCAGCTCGGGATGATTTGGGACGATTAAAAGAAAATTGGTTACATCATCCTGGACGATCTCACGATCGTCCCGGCCGATTAATTTAAAACTGATTTCAATCATCCTGATCATCGCCCGGAATAGATGCTGGCTAATGTAAATTGTCCAGGACATCGGCCCGGTCGATCCTATGATCATCCTGAACGATGTGATCGTATCAACCAACCATTAATGCTTTCCAAAGATACCAAATCAATTTAGGCATAATTGAGTTAGATCGTCCTGGACGATATCTATACCGTCCTGGCCGATTTCCTAAAATAATGAATACCTAATCTGATCATGGCGGCTGATTCTTTCTGAATTGAGCATATCGTCATAGCATATACAAGTATCATCCTGGCCAATCAGCTTATGACGGCTGCTTTAATGAGTATGCCTTAATTAGAATTTTTATTTTTGGACTGATTGTCAAGGATGATATAAATATCGTCCCGGACGATGTTACCAAAAATAGAAATCTTTAGGGAACAACAAAAAAATTTTCTAAGCTACAAAACATTAGGAGCCACACTAAATACAATAGACTCAAGAAATAAAAAAGAGTAAAAACTGACTCAAACCTAGTCTACCCAATCTTGAGCTGGTTCCAAATTGCAGTCTGATCCTGTGGACCTGAAATGTCAGTAGACAGTCGTAAAGAAATAAGAATATTTGCTATCATCAAAATCATAAACCATAGATCCGCAATAATCTCCCCCTTTTTGATGATGGCAAAATATTTCCAACTGAATTTTCAAAAAAATAAATACTCCTCCTAATCTCCCCCTCACTAGAATAAACCTTTTTAAAAAAACAGGGGAGATAAAAAAATATTTTTGTTCTTTTTAATTTTTTGAAAGAAAATCAATAGTACAAAAAAATTCAACAATACGTTCTCCCCCTTTGACATTATCAAAAAGAGAAGGGGCACAAACAATAAAAACACAATGATTAAAAAACGATCCCTGATCTAGTGAACAAAACAAATATTCTTAAAATGAGAAAGTTACCTCTTAATTTTTAAAAAACTTAGTAGAATTGGATTGACAATGCATAACCCAGAAAATGTTAGAAATTCAGAATTTAATAATCCAAACTCAAGTTCTTTAAAAAGGCTCAAAAACTTTTTTTAATTTAATATCTAAATGTGAATAAATTAGAGAAATAAACAGTCATTTTTCAAAAACTCCTTTGATAAAATATATCTAATAGAAGATCAATGCACGAATTGTTGAATCAGGAATCATAATTTTCAAATTCAAGTATCGAAAGTATCAAGGGTTTTCTTAAGCTTTTAAGAAGTACAAGAATGGTAAGCATTAAACTTTTGTGGGCTCATTTTATGCCTCTTTACAATTGGTTGGCGCACTGCGCATCTTTTGATACACCATGTGTATTCTATATTTTTTAATTTGGCGCTTTGCACATATTTTATTTTTGGCATCATTGACCAATTTTTTGACTATGCTACCTTTCTAAAATCTTAAAAACCAAAAGTAAACCAATAATATTGATAAAGCAAATTTCTTGATTAATAAAATTTTGAATTAGATTCAATAACTTGCAAAAGATTCCTATGCGATAAATAAAATATAGGGATATAAAAAATATTAATTTCAAAAACCAATTTAAAAGATGAAAAAGATTTTAAATCAAAAGTAGAATAACCTCTTTTAAAAAATAGAGATTGAGAGTCAAAAATATAAGTTTCCTTCCTTTGATTGTTTTTAGAGAAGTCAATCGCAACTTACCAAAGATTTCAAGAAAAAAATAGGAAGTAGATTTTTTCATTTTTAGAAAAGTGAATGTGTGTGTTGATCAGAGAAAAAGTTTCATGAAAACAAAAATTTCAAAGAATAAACAAAACAAAAACGCAAAATAAAAATGAAAAACAAAAAAACAAAAACACAACACAAAAACATGAAAGGCTTTTAATCATTATCTCTCTTCTGGTCCGATGCTTCAGAAACCAAATCTTCCCATGTGATTTTTTGTCTTTCATTATTTCCCCAGTTTAAATTTTGCTTCGCCTTGCCCTTTTCTTTCGTAGGAAGAATTTTTAAATTAGGGCACTGATTTTTCATATATCTAGGCTTCCTACATCGAAAATAAATAACGTTAGAAGAAATATGAACATCCTTACCAATTTTACATTTTTTCACTTTTGCTTATGTTTTGATGAGTTTTGTGATTTGCTTGACAAGTCATTGCATTCGTCACCAACTAAGCTATCTCTTTCTATATCTTCAGTTTTTAGAACAATCGTTTCACCTGCATCCAAAAGTCTTTGACCCAAACTTTGCTCATAGGCAATGAGTGAGCCAATCAAATTATCAATATAATATTCATTCAAATCTTTTGATTCACAAATAGCAACTACTTTAGCATTGAACTTATCCAGTAGACAATAAAGAATTTTGTTAACTTTTATAAAATTTGAAAATTCTTTTCCTAAAGTATGCAATGATGTTATAATTTGAATGAACATGATATACATGTCTAAGATCATCTCATAAGGTTTCATGAAAAATAGTTCAAAATCATACATTAACATATTCAACTTGGATTGCTTGATTTCACTAGTGCCTTCATATATGGTGTGTAGTTTATCCAAAACTTCCTTACCAGTAGTACACGTGGATACTAACATAAAATTTTCAGAATTTAAAGCACAAAAAATATAATTTAAAGACTTTGCATTCAATTGAATATTGAGTTGTTCTTCCCTGTTCCATTGATTAAAAGGAATATTAATTTTAACTCTATTAATAATACGTGACGGTGATGAATAACCAATTAAAATCATATGACACATACAAAAATCAATCGATTGCAAGAAAATAGACATGCGAATTTTTCAAAAATCAAATGTAATATTTTCAAATAAAGGTGGTCTGGTGATTGAATAACCATCCACAAAATACGATTCCCAAAGTTAGCCATGGATCAAAATTCAAAAAGTTTTTAAAAACTTATTTTTTTAAAACGGCTCTGATATCACTTGAAAGTTCATTAGGGATGTTAAGCCCTAGCCCAATGAACTAGTCCCGAGGCTAACCAAGAGGGTGGGGGGTGAATTAGTATTTTAAAAATTCTTTAAGACCAAAAGAACGATTATCACAAATCAAAATCACCACAGAAATCAAAGTGTGGAAATTAAAATGCGGAAGTAATAAAGAAAGAAAATAACACACCGGATTTATAGTGGTTTGATCAAACCTTGACCTACATCCACTCATTGGAAGCACCCTCCAAGTATTGCACTAAACTAAGTGTCTCTCCTTTAGCCCCCATAGCTAGGCGGAGAAGCCCTAACAAAATCACTTCCACCTTCCCCAGTGCGGCGGAGTCGCCGAGTCCTTTGACACCAAAGTGAACTTCTTTTTTGGTGAACTTCCCTCGAGACAAGCCTTGAATCCGACGGTATTAAGATGCAAGCCTGCTGGAGCAACCGTGTGGAATCCCCTCCATACTCCCTTGAGTCCCCCCTCATAGGATCTTCCCCCTCTTAGACTTCACCCGTTTCTCACTCCCTTTCAAGCTCTCTCTTCAAGTCTCCCCACAAGAACAAAGCTACAATGTCTGCCAAAGACACTTACAAAGTGTCATGTCATAGCTTAAATAGAAGATCTCAAAACAAGCTCATTAATGCAAGTTGCCGACATTATCATCCAGGACGATAGGCATATCGTCCTGGCCGATCAGTATAAATCCAGCTCATCAACCCGGGATGATTTGGGACGATCAGAAGAAAATTGGTTACATCGTCCTGGACGATCTCACGATCGTCCCGGCCGATTAGTTTAAAACCAATTTCAATCATCCTGATCATCGTCTAGAATAGATGTTGGCCGATGTAAATCGTCCAGGACATCGGCCCGGTCGATCCTATGATCGTCCCGGACGATGTGATCGTATCAAACAGCCATTAATGCTTTCCAAAGATATCATATCAATTTAGGCTTAATTGAGTTAGATCATCCTGGACGATATCTATATCGTCCTGACCAATTTCCTAAAACAATGAATACCTAATCTTATCATGGCGGCTGATTCATTCTGAATAGAGCTTATCGTCCTGGCCGATACAAGTATCGTCTAGGCCTATCAGCTTATGACAGCTACCTTAATGAGGATGCCCTAATTATGGTTTCTGTTTTTGGACCGATCGTCCAGGCCGATATAAATATCGTCCCGGATGATGTTACCAAAAATAGAAATCTTTAGGGAACAACCGAAAAATCTTTCAAGCTACAAAACATCAGGAGCGACACTAAATACAATAGACTAAAGAAAAGAAAAAGAGTATAAACTGACTCAGATATAGTCTACCCAATCTTGAGCTGGTTCCAAATTACATTCTGATCGTGTGGACATAAAATGTTAGTACATAAGGCAGTCGTAGAGAAATAAGAATGTTTGCTATTATCTAAATCATAAACCATAGATCCGCAACATTTTTAACCTTTGGCGACTAGGGTTTTTCTGTAGCACATTAGATCATATAGTACTAATTAAAGTCATATAATATGAATTAAAGTTGTACAGTGTCAATTAAAGGCATACAATATGAACCAAAGTCGTACAATATGATTTGCTTTAAAAACATTTCTCAAAATACTTTTCTCTCTCCCCCAATGTGTGTGTAAGGTTACTCAACAAATGATATCCACCAAAATATATGATATGACTTAAGAAAGGAAAACATACATAACAAATTGAAAATATATATACCTATAACCCTAGTCTGCCCAGTCTTGAGTTGAACAAAATTGCTAGTGATTGGTGGTCTATTTTCTTGAAATATTACTATACACTAAACAAAATAGAATATCATATAATCAAGAGAAAGAAGTAACAAAAATAATAATATTTGTTATCATCAAAATCATAGTGCTTGGATCAAATTTACAACAAGGTCCAGGTATAAGATTTGGAGTCTGAGGCTAGTCATGATTCTTTGAGTTTTGTTTCTTTTTATTTTAGTTATTCATATGTACTCAAAACAGAGTAGTTATGACATGATTATATAAATCCTGAGTAATGTATTTGATTTTTTAAAAATTGAATATAGATGTATATATTAATGTTTTGATCGATAAATTTATTTCTACTGTTATTGATGTTGATAAAAGAAATTAGAAAGCTCTGATTGTTATTTATTAAAAGATAATAGAATAATTATTTCAAATTAGATTCTAGGGAATCACAACAATTGTATAAATTAGTACTTAATATGCTCTTTACATCGTTAATCTAAAATAAGAGATCTAACAAGTCATATAAGAATTAACAAATAAACTCATTTTCACTATATTCATAGAAGAATTAAAGTAGAAGAGAAGTAATGAAATTTTATCACTATGAAGGATCAAAGTATCTTCTCTACACTCTTTCCACCACTTACAGAGCTACTTACATAAATACACTCTAAACTTTCTTAGAAATTATATCTTGCACTTGCTTAGTCTCTTTTATATTTTACTCTAAGAGAGTAGTAGAGAAGTATACTAAAAAAGTACTAAATGTTACACAAGTAATTGAACTCCTTTATAAATAGAAGTGACCATCTATTTATAAGAAAACAATGAAATGGCCTCAAGCATTGCGACACATAAAGTTGAACTAGTGCCTCAGCGCTAACTTATTTGCTCTGCTGCGGTGCTTGATGATGTGGAAAGATTACTAATTGAACATACACATCTTTTTGCTATGTTGGTCATGGTTCAAGGAAGTTGTAACTACTATGCTGCGGCGGAGTTGGTTTCAACACAACGATATTGTTTCATCCAACACCCTGGTGCTGTGGTACTTTGTATTTTTCACCATTTATGAGCATTTTATGCACTTTAATTTCTGGTGTGCTTGCTCTTATTTTTCTAGTCGCACTTTAATTTCTACATTTTACTTTCTTACAATGTTACTTTCTTGCAAATCCATGTGAGAGCTTTGAGATTATTTTGGATTTGATTGTTGTTAGAAAATAATAATAAAATTATGAAAGATAAAAAGAAGAAAAAATATTTTCAAACTTATTTTTCTACAATATAAAAATAACATTTAATTTTTATTAATATTTGCTTCCCGCTGATAAAATTAGTTTTAAAATTATTGTTGTGAATTTGCTTAAGTTTTTCGAAGAAGATTTTTTGAATTTTTTTTTTTTAAATATCAATTCACTCTCTCTTGGTGTGCTGTAGTAGTTCAAGTGGTCTAACAACCACAAATCAAAAGGTAAGGAATGTTTCTCTTTGGCTGAGTGTAAAAACCATTTAATTTGTAGTATTTCGAATGGCAATTGGTACATGTTGAATTGGTACAAAAGATATTCTTATAGACACTTCATCTATTTATGGAAAGATTGGGTGGTTGGCTTCAAAAACTACTTTATTTTTTTTATAATGCTCTTATTCTATGTGGCACATTCATAGTATTCGTTTGTTTGGATCCTTTCTCTTATAGACTCTTTTTATACACTTTCTTCAGTATACTAAAAGTTCTCACAATAATTCTATAATTAACAAGATTTATTTTAATTGTTAATGTCCCTCCCCTAAAAACATAGTAAAAAATTTACCTTGTCCGCCTGCTTCGTTTGGTTCAAACAAATTTGTTTTGTTATTGATTATGTGTTCATTTTCTTTTGGTGTTTACATATTTTCTCTTTAAAAAAACATTGGTTCCATTGCATATTTCCTAATTCACAAGATTAATATGTTATAATGAATCAATTTTTCTCACATTTGATGACTCAACATTATCTTGCTTCATACTCATTTTTTAATCTAATATTTGACTATAGTTCTTGATACTAGTTAGAAAAATAGTTTATAAATCAACCTTAATAATGCCATTATATAACACTAATCAATATAACCAATATAACCATCAATTTTTGATTAGTCTATCAAGCACCTTTCCATTCAACATTTGTTTTTATGAAGAAGAAGAATGGAGTTTGCCAATACGTTCTTTTGTTGAGTTTTTTGTTAAGAAGCATGTCGCTTCAATTTTTTTATTATTATCTCTTCTATGACCCATTTTTATATTCACTTTGCTTTTTAATACAATTAAGCTTAGCTTCTTAATTCCATAAAAAAATTTCCTTCTAAAAATGACATGCCAAGGGCTGAAAAGAATTAACCCCAAAATCCTATCCTCCAACATTTGATTTACAAAAATCATTTGTTTTATATGCTAATCTTCCATCCATTTTACATTATTCGTCTATACAAATGCTTCATTACACACGACACATATGTGTTCAGGATCATCTGGCACAACTAATCCTAACTTCTCATAATTTGGTGGGTGACTAGCTCTGTTGTATAAGTAAATTACATAACAAACCCTCACCTCTATTATTATTTATTAATATATAGAGTATTCTCCAAAAACTTATTAAGTTACTGATTTATTAAATTAATAAAAATTAGCATTTAGGGTTTGATAGTAAATTATGTATTCAAATATTTTGTTTCAGATTTTCCTATTCCATATAAAAAGATAATTGAACTGTGAAAATAAAATAGTTTATATAGAATTTAAAGGATTAGTTTAGCACACAAAGAAATAAATAAATATACAAAAATTATGCTTATTTATAAATTATAAAATCTAAAATAATATATTATTTTATTTTTTATTATTTCTGAAAATATAGATATATCTGAAAATTAAGAATATCTGAAAAAAAAAAAAAATTAAGAGTTTTAAAGTATAAATAGTAAGGTTATGAAAATCGGATTGGACAATCAACCGGAAGAAAGAAGGAGAGGTTCATGATTCAACGAGTTCAATTGGGTCGAACCTAATGATGTAATAAATAATAATATTATTAAAATAATATTTTTAATATAAATTTAATTTACAAGTATATAATTTAATATAAATTATTACTAATTTATGTTAAATATTTTAATATAATTTATACATATAAATCATTAACTTATTTATACTTATAATTCTAAA
The DNA here is from genome assembly GCA_016618105.1 of Dendrobium huoshanense. Taxonomy (NCBI): domain Eukaryota; kingdom Viridiplantae; phylum Streptophyta; class Magnoliopsida; order Asparagales; family Orchidaceae; genus Dendrobium; species Dendrobium huoshanense. The sequence continues at coordinate 46,217,950 of CM028358.1, read as the reverse complement.
TTTAAATATTTTCTAAATGAAATAATAATGGTATAACTATCTCATAAAAATATAAATTTATTACTATAGAAAAATAAAAATAATAGTTTCTATAATTTTAAAATTTTATTCATATTTAATATAAAATTAATTCAAATATAAATTCATAAATTTAAAATATATTATTATTAATTTATGTTATATACCTATATATTATGTATCAAATTTATTTGAATATTGTATACAAAATTTTTCCAAAATATCCTCTTAAAAGTAATCTATCATGCACACATATAACACAACTAGTTGTTTACTCCCACATCTCTTGAGAGATTTTTCTTATGTTATTTATATAGCTTTTTTTCTTTTAAAGTGCAAAGAGTAAATTGATAAACCATGTTTATATGATCAATTAATACTTGTTGCATATTTTTGAAATTTATTAACTAGCTAATATACTATATTTAAAATAATAAAATATTTTATATTAAATTAAATTATTTAAATAAATTATGTTCACAATTGAACCGGCCCCGTTTTCAAAACCATCATAAATGGTCAAAATCATTAAGGATTAGTAAAATTATTATATGTTCTTTTATTTCATAGTTATAATTTCTTACATTTTTAGATTAATCAAATATTATATCACATGCTATGAAATAATTTTCCTTGCTCTAGTAGTTTTTTTTTCCCGAGATAACTTTTTATTTAAATATGAATTTTTATTGCATAAAATATTTTATTTGAAAATAAAAAAATTGTTGTGTAGTTTCCAATAAAATTAAGAAAAATTTATATTGGTATTTCATGCTATTTATATATCTAATATTTACAATTTTAATATTATATACCATTCATAAAAAATTAATTGTTGGCTCAATGCCCTCTCTTTAAAGCTTCAATAACTATATTAAAAAAAACGCTTAGAAAATTAATGTGAGAGGCTCCTCCCACGCAAATAAACCCTAATAATGCCTACATTCTCAATTTAGCTTGTTTACACGCATTCATACAATATAAAGGATATTACACGGCAATCTTCTTTCTGATACCTCTAAGAAAATGAACATAAAATCAAAGATTTCGTATCATCTGAATCTTTAGTAACATCATTTCAAAAAATAAAAGAACTTTTTTTTTTCTTTTATTGCAAACCATTTTCTGATGCTTTAAAATGCTTCTTCCCTGTTTCATTTTTGTATTCCATGTACACTGTAAACCTGTACAAATGCTTCTTCAATCTTCACTAAACCCAACAGCGCAAAGAATCAAAGAGTTCGTTTTGGTTCTCGCAGGCAAATAAAAAGGTTTTTTTTTTTTTTTTGGTTCCTTGTTAAACTTGTTAGCATTGAAGCGCCAAGGCCCAACAAAAAAAACAACAAAAAACTTTGCGACTCTCCCATGCCGTATTCATGTCTGAAGTGAGATCTCGAACAGATCCGACTCGGCTTCAAGGCCCTCGTCCAAAATGCCATTGCTCTTCTTACTACTACTGCTATAGTAGCTGTTCCGATTCTTACTTCTTTTGCCATGCTCAGTCCAGTCTGCCTCCAAGCGAGGTGCAGAGAAAAGCTCGCCGCTGTCAATGGAGCCTGCCGTCGGCCGGGTGACGGAAGGAAGCCGAAGAAAGCTGGGATTTTGCGTTCTCGTAACGTTAGCAGGTGCGTACTTGAACGGTACCTGGCCTAGATTGACAAGAATCATGGCGTCTGCATCGGCGGCCAAGACGGGATACAGAGGGCTGCTATATGCCTCTGAGGTGCAGCGAATGACATGAACAAGCTGAGAATCAACTGTGAAAAACACCTTCTTCTTCCTCGGCGCGAATCCGCATCCAATCACTCTGTTTACATCAGCCCACTCTGCTTTTTCCGATTCGAAAATTAGCTTTCTTCCTGCAACCAATCAACATTAGTTTAGAAAATTTTTTCATAAATTTGGAAAGCTAAGATAAACAAGTTTAAAACTTACCATCAAGATAAACGGAGCCATCGGAGTGGAAGCCAATTGATCCAGGAAAAGTTCCCGGCAAAGGCTGATTCGACATGGATGCTCTGTTAATTAGACCCAAGGAAACGGCGAGATCGCCGGATCTTCTTTTTTCTGTACTAGAAGTTGGTTCCTTGGGAGTAAATATGATGGGGGCTGAAGCGTTGATGGAATTCCCTTTAACCAGTTTTGACCGATCAGTTTCTCCATCTTTTACCCGCTTACTTGCGGTTTCCTGAAGCTTATTCCGTGGTTGGAGGTAGAGAATGGTGATTTCAAAATAAGCTTCTTGGGGGAAGGATCCGCCGCCTAACACTGGGCCGGGAAGAGGAAGGCTTGTTCTTACGATGGAGAAGGATAGGTCATCGGAGTTTTTCTTCGGACCAGGGTTGAGCCTTACCGTTTGCATAAACTCCGACGAACCGGCAGGCAAGTCCCAGCCTCTCGCCGCCGCATCACGCTGTGTTCCGCCGTCGCACGCCGGGCAGAAAACCCAAAGTGGGCTGGCAGAAGCCCGGGGTATCGAGGCGGAAAAGGCGAAGCCGGGCCAGCCAGTTTCGACGACCTCGGTGATGAGGCGAGGGTGCTCGTCCCAGTTGAAAGAAGAAGACGGCGGCAACGCTGGAGTATGATGGTGGTGGTTGTTGTTGAGCTGGTGGAAGCGGAGGCTGTTCCTTACGCTGCTTCCCGACTTGTAGGAGAGGTGGAACTTATTGATGCCGGCTTGAAGAGCATCGAATTTGGGTTTTACGGGGGTCTCGGAGATTTGAGGGAGGGATGTTTGGGGGCTGATGAGCTGCTGCTGGCGCTTCCGGCGGCGACGGCACTGGATAAGGAGGATGGAGAGAACGAGGATGGCGGCGGCGGGGATGGCGCCGGCGATTATTTTGATCCATAGCTTCATCGATCTCTGTCGTCTCTGCTCTGAATCAGTCTCCTTTTCTCCTCTCAATGATAGAGAAAGTTATTGGCTTGCAAAGAGGGAGGAGAGTAGGTCTATAGGGACGGCGCCCGCGTGGACTGGAGATCAGAAAATTGGTATAATGGCAGAAAGAAACGGATGAAGAGGGAGGTGGCGACAGGAGAACCGAGATTGAAAAAAATTCAAAGCTTTGATTCTTTCGTATGTTTTTAAATAAAGGACAGCTTTGAAGAAGCGTGGACAGGCGGGCATTTGTGCTCATATAAATGCTAAATGCGTAGATGGGTGGAAATTTCGAACTTGAGCTCTGTTAAAACAAATTTGATGCAAGCCAATTATTGATAAATGAAAATACATAATTTTTTAGTGTTCTTTTATTTATGTTAAATACCATGAATTTACTTTGAGCAATTCTACCCTTAAATCAATGAGATTTTGGTTTTTGAGGTAAGGCAACGTTCAATATTATGAATAAAAAAGTAATATTTATGAGAAGATTGTATAATCATTCTCTATCATAGAAAAATTTCTAAGATGGTAAAGGAAAGTCAAGACATTAACCAACCAAGAAGAAAACTAGGGGATTCAAGATGCATTTTCAACAAGTGATGATTGTAACTATGGAGATATTGAGTGAGAAAAATTTGGTGAAGATTTTGGAGTCATATATCAAAAGATTAGAAGGCATTATTCTTGGAGAAATATATTGCTATCATGACAAGGAAAAAAATTAGTGAGAGCTCTAGTAGACAAGAAGATGGCTTAGAATATGTAGACAAGAAGATGGCTTAAAATATGAATATATTGAGCTTTCTTATTATAAGAGACATCAAATAATGAAGATAGATACCAAGATTAGCATCCATATATTTTATGGATCCATTGATAACTTTTTAAGATTTACATTGGTAAAAATTTTAGCATATAAAAGATAATATTTTGATATATATATATAGAGCTTTTCTATTTGTATTCAGTGGAAAACATGCAATATAATTTCAATAATTCATAGTGATCAAGGTAAATTATTTGAAAATGAGAAATTAAAATTATTTTGAAAGGAATCTGATATAGTTCATAATTTTTATGCTATTAGGACATCACAATAAAATGGATTTGCTGAAAAAAAAAATAGGACTTTAGTAGAGGCAGCTTGGGCAATATTAGGAAAATATAGTCTACCTAAATATTTCTGGGCATAGGCTATGAATGTTGCATGCTATGTACTTAGTCGATTAAATATTAGGTCTATGCTAAATAAGATACCCTATGAACTATTAACGATTGAGACATCTAACTTATCACTTTTGCAAGTTTTTGGTTGCAAATGTTTATGCCTATTAATGAAAAAATTTCACTTGGGAAAGCTTGACCCTAATGCAGATGGTATTATTTTCTTAGGTTATTCCTTGGTATGTAAATCCTATAAGGTTTTCAATAAAAGTTCCTTAATTGTAGAGGTATCTATCAACATGGTCTTTGATGAATCCAATAGATCTATTGAAACTAGGATAGATGATTAGGATGATACTAAAATAACCCATGGAATATAAGATATTGATTTAGAGAATAAAAAAGGACCTCAATATCCTTTGCCTTGAGAAAATGCCAATACTCTTTTATTCACCCTAGAGTATTTATCTTAGGAGATCCATTTATATGTGTTAGAACCAAGCAAGGTCTTTGGAAAGAGGTTATCAAAGGCAATGATGTGAGATCTTATTAGGTAATTTGTCTTAGGAAAGGGGAATTGCCCCCACCTAAAAAAATTAAAATATCTTTTATATAAAGGATTATTATATGATTATTTAAGTAATTTGTCCTCCATCTATTTTTAGTATTTATTACAAGGATTCTTAGGCTTCACCGCTGCAAGCCACCAACCCATTATAACTTCATTAAACATTCTCTACCCACCAAAAACTATAGAATTGATTGCCATCATCACTCCAACCCATTGTTTTAGTATTACTTGCTACTCAAATGCATCAAATACACAATCTCCATATGGTTTGGAGTGACAATGTCACTTCGAGATCACAAGGTTGTAATGATTAAAATAAAATATGAAAGGTTGGTGATTGATAACAATGATACTTTAGCGACCTGAGCAACAATGATTTGTCAATCATGGGTGTCACTAAAGTCCAAGGTAGAGTAAGGTGTTTGCGATAGTGTTGAAGTAAACCACACAACGATGCAAATGAAAAGAACTCAATTTGGTGTAATTTGTTTTGCAAGTAAAATATTATTTTTGACGAATTTCAAATGCTTCATAATTTCTTTTCACCCTTTTTAGCAAAAGACTTATTCTTTGTGGTGGCATAAAACATTATTGGTAATATCACACTCAATGGAATTCAATACAAAATTTTTGATAAGAACAACAATAAGGAAATTTCCCACACGATTCATAAATACAAATGAGACAAGTATCTGTTATACAAGACTTTAAAATAGGAGACCACCTTACTAAAAATTTGATCTATAGTCAAATCTAGTCATTAGCAGTGTTAAGAATTTGATGACAATAATCTACTTATAGAAGAACTTAAATTTATCTTCATTATTGAAAGCCAAACTTTTTTAACTTCATATAATAACTTGAATTGAAAGCCATTGAATAAATTTCGACTTCGTTTGGAACGGCTTTTTAACTGTTTCTTAAAACAGATTTATAGCATAAAAATTAAAAATTTTGTGCTAAAAAACTACTTGAAGTAGTAAAAAAAACTGTCCCACATGAAGCATTCATTTGTGACTGCTTTCTTACTACTTTTTAAAGCAACTTTTTAGGTATTAAAATTTCTTGAACTAATAAATTTCACATCATAAAATTTCTTTAAAAAATAGTAAAAAAGTGGTCTTGAACAAAACCTTCGAAATAAATTTTTAATTCTTTTTAATTAGAGAATCGAATTAATCCAATAAGTTTATATAAAAATTGGCCAAGATAGGGACAAATTTAACTTTTTGAGAGTCAATGTTAGATAGAGCGAGGCTAAGAATTTAGCATTCCTTAAGACTACTTAATTTAGAGTACAACAAAAAAAGGGCCCCCACAGTCTCCTACTTCTAAGCCTCAACCACCAGCAAGAAAATAGGCATTGAAGTTCATACATTTGGAAGCCCGTTGGTTCATTTGGTAAACGTCCTAGAAGCTACTGTCATAATTTTGAATTTTAATATCGTCTACATCAAATTTATATCTTATCCCTTATCATTTGCAAAAATAAGATAAAATAATGTAAAATCAAATCAAATATGTATAAATTGTGCTACAACTATTTTACTATTTTTTCATAATTTTTTAGAAATTTTTGTGGTGGAAATATATATTTGCAATGACTAGTAAATGTTTTTCTTACAACAATTTCACAACTAATTTTATAAATGCTGCAACCATCCGAAATAGACCCTAAGGGTCATTTTGGAATTACTGCTGATTTTTATAGAGAGGGTTGTAAAGTTGCTATAGGAAAAATAATGAAAAAGCAGTGGCCCAATAGTAAATGTGGTTGGGATCTAAAAAACAGAATAGTGAGAAAGCCGTCTAAAACAAAACCTTAGTGTTTCTTAAAGCAGCTTTCTAGTATAAAGTTTTAATTTTTAAAATAAAATGTTGTTTTAAGAAGTATTAAAAAAATCTTCCCAAATGAAGCCTAAATTTAATGGCTATCAGTTTGTATATAAGTGTTTGTATATGATTTTTGTGATTGAGAAAATTCATTCGCCTCGGCAGAATTGGTACAAACTTTTTTTTTTCTTTGGTCTTAGGCTCAGAAAGCTGCTTCAGATGCAGAGTAAAAGGACCATTTCGGTCACCAATGAAACAGTTCAGGGCGGTGCTCTATTTCTTATCTGGGGATCAGAAATTGCAAATGAAATAGAACAAACTTTCGCTTCTTTAATCTGTTAAGTGTTTTGATATGACTTTGAATGTGATAAATGGTAATTTTTGGTTATCGATAACTGCAATAATTTGATTGAGGAAGATGGAAAACGAAGAATAATCAAATGGGCTAATTCATTCCGTTGATGTATGAATATGTTTAATTTGGAGTATTTGTAAATGGCAATTTGTGGTTAAGTACCTAATAGTCACTAACCCAAATGGAATAACTCATTACAATTATTAGCACTAGCACGTAATTATTTTTTTTTTGTTAAATATAGAGCCAAAATTTCACTAATTATCTTGAATTAGAGAGGTCTAAATTTCTAATTATAAAACTAGTGTCTCAGTTCAACAACATTAAAGTCCTAAATAGAAACTCTCACAAAAATCTTCATTGTAGGCAATACAAAATTTTAATGATAGTTGATCAATGATTTTAGAATGTAAACTCTTCATTATATAAACTCATATGATTCTCAATTAAAAAATATCTCACAATTTCAAGAAATAGACACTACCAAAAAATAGGCCTATCGCATAGCAATATTTGGCCTATCCCGGCGGGTATAAACACCACAATTTTCTTTGCAGTGGTTCTAAATTCGCTACAGCCCCGCTGTAGTAACAATGTGCTGCAACGACATTCCGCAGTGGTTTAAGGATCAACCGGATAGTTTTTATGCATTACTAAATTTAGCAGCGGTTTTAACCGATGCAAAGCTATAGATTTGCAACGGTTATAACCGATGCAAAATCTATCCAGATAAGCTGATTTTCAGTATTGTGGCGGTTTTAACTACTGCAAATATGTCGCTTCGCATCAGCTTAAATCACTGAAAATGTCCATAATTAAAAAAAAAAAAACCTGAATGTCCACTGCAATCTCATATACACATAAGCAGCATATGAAAATGGTAATGTTATTGGAAATTTGTCAGATTAAGGCATCCAATTCTGCCCATTTATAATCTAAAAGAACAGAATAATTTTCAAAGGTAAAAAAGAAGAATGAGAGACCAATAATAGGCATAATTACAAATAAACTTTACTACTTGTTCTCCAAAATTCTGAAGGATTTTTCACCGACGGCAGACAGAATCTTCATAGTAGTCCACCATCTACACATACCAAAAGCCTATCATTACCCCATTGTAGGTGCATATTTGAGCTTTAACAAATTGCACATTGGAAGTTAAGACAAGGGATTCTTGTAATGTCCCACATAAAATCTATTCTTTTGATAGCAGCGTATTGAATGAGGTCAATATAGCATAAATAACACATAAGAGAAAGACATCTAATAAGTAAAAAAATTGAGAATGAACAACAACATACTAATTAAAAAGAGAAAACATTGAATTTCATCCATGTTACAATTCTAATACTAAAACATATGATGGAACTATTAGATAGAAAACTAAAATAATATATTGAAATATCTATACCAAAAATGGCATAAAATTGCTTGAAAGAACCCTAGTTATAACTGATAATATCAAAACTTGTAAAACTTCTATGAGCTTCACTGCAACAATGCCGAAACCCTCGATAGCTTCTTAAGTTTCTGAATTCAACAGGCAACAAAAACAACAAAAACAATGTCTAAACCTTGGAGCATCAAGTAGTTCATAACAATAATATTCTCAATCTAAGTTTAAGGTCTCAAAGTAATTCAAATCACAGACAATAACTAACAAGGAGAAGCTAGGGAAATATAATTACAAGTGCAAGCATCACAAGTTCAAACATCACAAGAACCACTATTATTCAAAATCAAAACAATATAAGTTCAAAAATATATAAAATATCCATACAACTAGAAGCATCACAACAAATACTAGAGCTCATAAATAGAACAAACTTAAGTTTCTATAAGACTGTCAAACATTAGATGAATTGTCATTGCCACTCTGAAAAGAATATGAAGATAATGAGATACCAATAATCAAGTAATTTACATTAAAATTATAATTTTTTTCATACCATTTCTGATCCTCTAGGAGGTCGTTGATTCATTTGAGATTGTTGCATAAACTGTCTCATCTCATCACAAAATGAGCTGAACTATCTCATCTCATTACGAAATGATATAAACTCCTCTCTAAGACTAGCTATCTGAGCAAAGTTGCTATTGCTATGACCACATACTTCACTTCTTCTTTGAGGAAAGTATCTGGTCGGTATGCCACCAAATCTCTGGGTATGAACTTGACCTGAATGTTCATGTATGGAAGAGCTGGACACGAGCAGACAACCGGACTTCAGTCTTTGAAGCGGACAACTCACTCTTGGATCGAAGGCCACACATGCATGGAAGAAGAAAAGAGGGAGATCGATAAAGTTGCGCACGGAGAAGGGGCTAGGATCAAAAGAGAAAGGAGATGTTGGGACACGATAGTCCAACTAACATAAGTAGGCTTTCATCTATAGCATTGGTTAAAATCAGTGGTTTTTGCACCAGTTTAAACGACTACTAATACTTAGTCTTCATAGTTGTTTTTAAATTGCCCATAACAAATGCTACGAGAAGCCACATTTTTTAGTAATGAGAATAATGATAGAAGCGCAACAGAAAAGGAATGAGAAAAAATAAATTATTATATTAGAGAAGAGAAAAAGAGTCATCATTAATGAATTATTCTTTATATTCAACCTTCATCTTCACAACTTGGGGTTATGCTTTTTTTAAGTCATTAAACACAAATAAAGTTGTACTTTTGTCTTTATTTATATGAAGTGTACTTACTCTCTTCATTTATCTCTTTTAAAACTTACTAAATATTTAATCTCTATATGATTGTGGATGAAAGTGTCTCTCATCAAACCATGTAAACTTTTGTTCTTGTGTTTGAGATATTTAATTTAGTTTATTCTCCCATCTCCATTTAGTTTATGCTTAAAATTGTATTGTTATCCTATTAAAATGATATTAGAGATTTGCTTTAAAAATCCTTCATATATGAGTATGGAAGATGAGAGGATAAAAAAAAAATAAGTTTTGTGGTTGAAACTTTGGTGTTGAAGGAAGAAGATAGAATACTATCTATACCCAAGAAACTTCACAAACTACTGAAGAGAGTAAAAGCCAAAGTAAATTAATCAAGAAGAGTGACAATTCTTAGATAAACATGCTCTAAGGATTATTCATGTATCATTTAGTATGACTATCTCTTTCAACAACCTTAATGAGATGGGGAAATCATGTGTCATGAAGGCACTCTCTAATATGCTAAAAAAACCCTCTATATCCAACAAGATATATATAATCTCAGTAAATTAGAAAGAACTCCAGTCATTGTTCACATTAATAATTCAACTAAATCGTAAGATAATAATGAGATTTTTGTGTTGTGCATTTTCTCATTACTTCATGAGTGCTTGGATGACTATATAGCAACCATTACTAGTTCATATAAATCATTTATAATAATGCTTAGTGATATCAAAGATCTTATTCATAGCAAGAGTATTATATGATATGGGAAAGGTGAAAGTACATTAGCTTGTATTTTCAATATTGATAGCAGAGCTTGTCTCATAATGCTAGAAACAGCAAATAGAAAGGTAAATCAAAATTTTGTGATAAGAACTTTCAATAAAATCATAATAGAAATAAGATTTAAGATCACCATAATGTATCTTGGCATTATGGTAAGCATGGATACATAATAGAAGGAAGAAGCAAAGAAAGGCATGAATGAGGACCAACGATAAAAGAAGACACAATAAGTAATATTGTGGAAGATATTTAGGAAGCACTAAAACTCAATGCAGTTAGTATGGATACTATATTAAATTGTCTTTCAATTTATCTCTTAGTAAAGATTTTATAAAAATTAAATTAATAATTATGGTAAAGTATTTATTGCTAATGATGAGCTCTTGAAAATTATAAGAGTTGGAGATTTGATGTAATAACCTTAAATTAATTTTTCCTTTATTTAATATAATTTGGTTGGTTGAGCACCACAACATTGGGTGGACAACATTGTGGCATTAAGCTCTCCAATTTTTTGGAATTAGAGGGGGCGCTATGATTCTAAGTCTTAAGTGGTGCGGTGTTGGGTCAAACAAATTATTATTATTTAATAAAAATACCAAATAGCATTTTGTAAAACCCTCCAATAGCCATCCACATTCCTCTTCCTTAGCTGGGAAAGCAAAGAGAGAGAAAGACAGGGAGAGAAAAAAACAGAGAGAAGGAATAAAGAGGAGAGATAAAGTAGGGGTTCATGCATGTATTTTATATTGGTCTTGTTAGGAAATGTGTTTCGATCATTGTAGTAAGCTTAACCCTACCTCTATTTTTAATGATTTTATATTTTACAAAATTTTCTCCCTATTGAAATTGATAAAATATAATATCTCTTATTTTATTAATTTTTTACTATGTATCTTTGGAAATGTAATATATATCATTATTTTAAGAATTTTAACTGGATAATTTCAAAATTTCACTAAGTGATTTTGTTTGTATGCTAGTTTACTCGAAATTAGTAATGTAATGTCAAGCATAAATGATCAGAAGTCAGTATATATCAAATGGACATGAAATACACTATACATATATGTATTATTCATTTAGTCAAATATGTATTTTTTTGTTTATTATAAGCATAATGATAAGTATAATGATAGTTGCATTGAGTGTATATGACATTACTATTATGCATTATATGATATGCAATGTGTATAAAAGCAAGAAAGTTTAGCTAAAAATGATTGACTAATTCAGGTTGGTTGGAGACATGTTACGTTATATAGGAGGGCTGGATGATGAACTTTTCTATAAATAAGATTTATGGTGTAATTCTAAGTGATTTAAAAAAAATGCGAGGTATGTGGAGACTAATTGATATGGTATGATATGTCGATGGGAAGGAATGACAACTTCTTATATGAAAGTCACCTAACTTATGACATGTAACATGATATTTGTTATAGGAAATGAGACTGACATGACTGAGATTGATTTCTATAGGGTTGGCCTATAGGATATGATACAAGAAAATAAAATAGTTACCCAAGTGTTCAATCTTGCTTACATATGCATATTATATGAGAAAACATCATAAATTTCCTAAGTGACATGATATGATATGTACATGATATAAGAATTAGCTATTATATGCATATGATATGATAGATAAGTTTGATACAAGGACATAATATACAAAAACTATATGATGCATATGATATACATCGTATATGATATTGATGTTGTGTGTCATGAATACACAAACCAACATAAAACACTTACACTACAAATAAGGCTAATATGATTGATAAGACTAATACTTATAAATTATATTTAATAGGATTAATTGTTGCAACTTAGTTTTCATAACTATGTTTTCTTATCATGTGTGTTTTTTATGATTCCAAATATTATTTTATTGACTTCTATTTCTCCTAACATATATTAGAAATATTTCTTTTGTTGTTTATGTGTACTAACATTTCAAAGAAATCATACTCCAGACATTTGAAGACTTCAAGTCAAATTAGATTAGGGTTTACCATTTTTAGATTCTATACTTTTTATACTTTTCTTGAGTCTAAGAGAGTGTGATTGTAATTGGTTAAACGTGCATACACATACTAGGGGAGTGTATTATACTTTTCTTGAGTCTAAGATAGTGTGATTATAATTGGGTAATCGTGCAAACATATACTAGGGGAGTGTAAAAAATTGTAAATTTTTAAAATTAATCGTACTATATAATTTTGGATCATATGGGACAATTTAGCTTGAGTGTTCCTCCAAAAAATAATTAATTGAACAATGCCAATAAAATTTTCTATGTCTTGTTTGTACTGTATGAAGTTAACTTCGTACGTATGCCTTCCAAAGTACAAAATATATATGTACAAGTTCGTCCCAATGAACCTCTAATTTTTCTTGAATTATTTTTATTGTACAATCTTATGATCATACAAATGACTTCCTGAGTACAAAATGGTTGAGTCCATTTTTGTACCAAACAAAACTTGGTTTGATTAAAATATACCATACTATACGATATGGGTTTTGTACAGTATATTATTTAGAGTACAAAATTGTTCTGTATTGAATTATATCGGATGAATTTGTTAAATTTTGAACTGATCATACTGTATGATGTCACTTAATACATATGTCATTCAGAGTACAAAATTAGTTCATACTGGATCATATGAGGAAATTTTGAACTATTCATATGTATGATTATTGATCATACTATATGATTATGGATGTCAAAATTAAAAATTTCAATTTTCTTTTATATAGTTTTTCATGCCTTATATATATATATATATATATATATATATATATATATATATATATATATATAATCTTATAAATTGACTGTGGATGAAATCCTTCTTCATATTTTCTTTGAGAGCAAGTGTAAGAGTGATTTGGGAGAGTGTTTGAGAGTGTGGAGAGAGTTCTTGCAGGTGAAAATTATGAAGGATTCACAAGGTTGCCCAAAGGTGAGTATCTCTTTGTAGGTCTTTTCAAAGTTCTTCCTTACTTCTTTGGAGTTGCTTGTGAGAAGATCTTTGGAGAAGATAAGATTTTCTTCTGACAATAAGAGGGTGTGAAAGGATGACGGTTCTCTACCGATAGTTGAGAAGTGTAAAAGGATGATAATTCTCTGCCAACACATGGAGAAGTGTGAAAGGATGACAGTTCTTTGCTGACACTTGGAGAGTGTGAAAGGATGATAGTACTCTACCGCATTGGGGATTGGTGGAAGAGAGGTGTTTTGTAAAGGCTTGTCCACTTTACTGTGAGCAAAATGAGAGTTACTTTGGTAATAGTGCAATACCTAAAGAGGGAGTCTTCAGGGAGTGAACATAGGTCTAGTTGAACCAAACCACTATAAACTTCTGAGTCTTATTTTACCGCATTTTTATTTTTTTGTGAGTTTAAATTTTTGTGGTTTAAAATTTTAAATTGATAAAAATTTTAATTGTGCTAAAAATTAGAAAACAGTTTTCTATAAATAAATTTTCCAAGTGATTTTTAAATTAACCAATTCACCCTCCCTTTTGGTTAGCCATTGGACAATTGCATTGTCTAATAATATATACAGACTTTTCAAGTGGTATCAAAGATTACTTTAAAAAATTAAGATTTATAAAACTCTTTGAAAATGATCTTGGGTACTTTTGGAAACTGTAACACACTTGAAGGGTATTCGATCACTAGACCCCCATTGTTTGATAATATCCCTTTCAATTTTTGGAAAACACACATTTTTACTTTTCTTCAATTGCTTGACTATCACATGTGGATTTTAGTTCATGATGGATACAATAGGAAAACTAGACTTATAGATGAAATTAAAACTGAAACACCGTTTACTGACTGGACTATAGAAGAAAAAGACTTAGCTTAGTTAAACGCCAATTATTTGAATAGTTTTTTATGTGCACCTAAATCTAAAAACTATATACGTGTCTCTACCTGTAAAAGTAAAAAAGAAATTTGGTATAGACTTTGTATCACATACGAAGGGACTAATGAAGTGTAATAATCTAGATTGAACAGTTTGCTACACGATTATGAACTGTTTTGCATGAAACCAAATAAATCAATCATTGATATGTATACATGTTTCACTCAAATAATCATCTCATTGCATGCTTTAGGTAGGGAACTAAAGAATGCTAAGAAAGTGAATAAAATACTTCATTGTTTGCCTACTATTTATGATATAAAGATCACTACTATAAAAAAATCAAAATATTTAACTATTTATTCTATTGACAATCTTCTTGGATAACTAATTGCTTATGAGAAAGGAGTGACTCAAAGATAGATTGATGCAAAGAAAAAGTAAAAGGAGAAGAACATATCATTGAAAGTGGATGACTTAGAGGATCAGTCTCAACCTGGTGATGATATTGACATTGCCTTGATGACAAGACAATTCAGGAGTTTTCTAAAAAGGAAGCAAATGAGATGTCAATAATGGAATAAAGGTAAGTTCTACAAAAATTCTAAGGCTTCTAATGATGTTATTTGCTATGAATGCAAGAAGCCTGAACACATCAAATCTGATTGCTCAAATATTAAAGTCAATCCTAGTAAGGAGAAGGTGGAGGAGAAAAAAATATGAGAAAGGGAAAGAGAACATTATAGAGAGAATTTTTGAAGGATTCAACTTCTGATTCCATAGAAACAAATTAGAAGAGGAAGTCACCAACTTGTGTTTGATGGCTAATAGGCTTGATTAGTTTGATCAAGAAGAGGTATGTGACTTAACTTTTGAAGAACTAATTGATGTTTCTGAGAAAATACATACTACATATAGAAAACGCAAAATGATGCATGCTATATTGAACTTAGATTTTTTAGAATTACAAAAAAGAGCATGAAATCTTTAGAAAAGATCGTGCACTAACTAATTGAAACCACATGAAACTATTGGTTGAGTTTGATGAATTAAACAAATAAGATGAATTATTGAAATCATCCCATATTAAACTTGAGAAAGATTTTAAACATTTATGGATGAATCTGATAGGATAGAACATTAGTTGAAATTTAATAGTGCTAATTTAAAACAAGAAAACTCATGTATCATATAAAAAGTGAAAGCTTTTAAGGATAACAAGATACCCCCAACACTTGAAAATCTTTCTAATCCTGAACTGAAGCATAAAATTTTAAAACCTAGGAAAAGACAATTTAATTCACGTAGATTGATAAATCCTTTTCCTGGTATAAAATATTTTTCATGTGGAATGTTGGGCCATATATCTCATACTTTCACTATTCATATTAAATCATATCTAGTGTGAAGACCAAAGATGCATAAAACAAAGTGTATCAAATATGCATCTAGATTAATTTTGACAAGAGGAGAACCCAAACTTGTTTGGGTTCCCAAGATTAACATTTGATTATCATATATAAAAGATATCATAATAGACCTCGCAAGAGAAATTGGTACATGGACAACAGATGTTCAAAGCGTATAATTGGAGACACTACATAATTCATATCGCTAGAAGCTAGGAATGGAGGCAAGGTTACACTGGGAGACAATACCACTAGGAAAGTGGTAGGCACATGTATGATTGGAAACTTAAACAAATTTTTTTATTGAGAATGTTTTAATTGTAGAAGGCTTAAAGTATAATATATTGAGTATTAGTCAGCTGTGTGATAAGAGTTATAGTATAAATTTTTTTTCACTAGTTGCATAATAAGCCAAAATGAAATTAATGTTTTGAATGGAATTAGGGTAAACAATATGTAGATGCTTGATTTGAATTGTATTAAATCTCCTAATGTTTTTATCTAAAAATAATTTTTGATGAATCATGGTTATGACATAAGAGACTTTATCACGCTAGCATAAAAAATATTAAGAAAATTCCCAAAAAGAACCTTTTAGAGGAATTCCCAAATTAGACTTTACTAAGAATCACCTGTGTAAGGCCTATTATTTAGGATAACAGGCAAAGTCCTCCTTTCATTCCATTACTTAAAACTAGGAAAATATTAGAAACTATTCATATGGATCTTTTTGGATCGGTCAGCACTATAAGTCTAGGAGGTAAAGCATTTAGATTTATAATTATTAATGATTTTTTTAGATTCACTTGGGTTAAATTTTTATTTCATAAGAGTGAATCATTTGATGAAATTAGAAGTATTTCAACTTGGATTCAGAGAAAACTAGGATACGAGATTTTATCAATTCAAAGTGATCATGGAGATGAATTTGAAAATGAAAAATTTGAAGATTTTTATAAAGAGAAAGAGATTGATCACAATTTTTTAGCACTTAGGTCCCCTCAGCAGAATGGGATAGTTAAAAGAAAGAACATAATATTAATTGAAGCCGATAGAGCCATGTTGGTAGAATATTTACTTCTAAAATATTTTTGGGCTTAAGCAGTTAGTAAAGCTTGTTATGTTCTGAATAGGGTGAACATTAGATCTAAATTGAATAAGACACCCTATAAACTTCTTAAGGAGAGAATACCAAATTTGTCACATTTGAATGTTTTGGATGTAAGGTGTTCATTCATAATAATGAAAAAACTCCTATAGAATAATTTGATCCAAAATCTGATGAAAGAAATTTTCTTGGATATTCTAGTATTGGAAAATCTTATAGAGTTTTTAGCAAAATAGTTTTAGTAGTTGAGGAGACCACATATATTGTGTTTAATGATTTTGACATTTTGGAAGAGCCAAGGTTGGAAGAGGATCATATTGAAAATAATGCCAAAGGAATTGAAAAGATAAGTTTGGAAGAAAATATGAAAAAAGAAAACCCTTTGCCTAAAGAATAAAAATTTTCTAAAAATCACCCTAAGGAATTAATTTTAGATAAACCTAATGAGGGTGTTAGGACTAGGCATGAACTTAGCAAAGAGGTGAACCATTCTGCCTTTATATCAATTATTGAACCCATAAATATAAATCAAGCACTTTTGAATGAATTTTGGATTTTTACCATGTAAGAAGAGTTGAATCAACTTATAAGAAATGATGTTTGGGAATTGATTGAAAGGCCAAAGGATCAAAGTGTTGTCGGAACTAAGGTGTATTCAAAAATAAAATGAATGATTCAAAATTTATGATCATAAAAAAGGCAAGATTGGTGGCTAAGGTGTGTAATCAAATAAAAGAGATTGATTTTAAAGAGACTTTTTCCTCTATAACAAGACTTAATGCAATTAGGTTTTGGTTAGCTTTGCTTGTTTTAAAGGTTTTAAAAATTTTCAAATAGATGTTAAGAGTGCCTTTTTGAATGGGGTGATATAAGAGGATATTTATGTTGAGCAACCTCCAGGATTTAAAAATTTTAAATTCTTTAATTATGTGTTTAAATTGAAAAAAAACATTTTATTGACTAAAATAGGCACCTAGGATTTGATACGAGAGGTTAAGCACTTTTCTATTAGAGGGATCTTTTGTGAAATGAAGTGTGGACATTACTCTATTTTTAAAGAAAATAGGAGTGACATACTTGTTGTTCAAATATATATTAATTACATCATATTTGGATCTACAAATAAAAACTTTGCGATGATTTTTCAAAAATATTGAGTTGTGAATTTGAGATGAGTTTAATGGGAGATTTTAGTTATTTTCTTTATTTTAGGATAAAGCAAAATGAAAAAGAAAAATTTCTTAGTCAGTTGAAGTATATTAAGAACATCCTCAAGAAATATAAAATGGATAATACTAAACCAGTGACTACACCAATGAGTTTCTCAATTTAATTAGATAAGAACCCTAAGGGAAAATCTGATGATCAAAAGAAATTTAGAGGTATAATTGGATCATTGCTTTACTTGACTGCTAGCAGACAAAATATAATGTTTAATATTTGTTTATGTACTAGATTTCAATCTGATCCAAAAGAATTATATTTGATAGTAGTAAAAAGAATTTTGTGAAATCTTTTCGGAACTCAAAACTTAGGGATTTTTGTATCCTAAGCACAGCTCTTCGTTCAAAATTGTTGGATATTCTGATCCAAATTTTATTGGTTGTAGGGTTGATAAAAAAAGTAGATTTTAAAACTTATTATTTCATAGGTAATCTATTAGTTTTTTGGTTCAGTAGAAAGAAAAATTCAGTAGCCCTATCTACTGCTAAAGTAGAGTATATTACCTTAGGTAGTTGTGTGGCACAAGTTCTTTGGTTAAAATAACAATTGATTGATTTAGTATTTTTAATTGACACAATTTTAATTTATTGTAATAATAATAGTGCCATATACATTTTAAAAAATATTTTTCAACATTTTAGAACCAAACATATAAATACAAGACATCACTTATTTAGAGATCATGTAGCTATTATGATTGATCTTAATGCTTGAATTGAATCACATTACTACATAAAATCAACTTATAGATATTTTCATAAAACCACTGGCCTTTAACACTTTTAACATCTTAAGAACCAGCTTAGGTGTGATTGATCTTAATGCTTAAATTAAAAATTCTATAAAATTGATGTGTTGTGTGTATGTGTCTGTTTAGTTTGTCTTTTTTTGTTTGTTTTATTTGTTTTTGTGTGTTCAGTTGTGTATTTTTAATTTTTATTTTTGTTTTAATTATGAAAAATGTCATTTGTAGAAAAATGATTAGTTCTGAGAAGTTTTTATGGTTATCATGCCTTGTTTTCTAAGTGTTTTGTTCGTGGTGTACAAAATGTTTTTGTTCTATATGAATTCTGTAGCATGTGCATTGTAGGTTTCGGAGTTGAGCATGTGAAACTTAGTTTTTCATAGGTTTCATATTGTATGATGATGTCATCATACTGTACAATTTGAACAGTTTTGTCTATATGCGTGGGGACGGTTTACTAGTTGGAGTCAGTTATTTATTACTGATTGTATGTATGAAATCATATTTTATCTATATAATCAAATTTTTAGTTTTTGTAGGGGATGAACCTAACCATCTTTAAAATGATCTTTAATATTTTGATCATTCAAAATAAATACATGTTTGTCTGAACGATCGTGTGGTCAAAAAGCCTGTACAAAAGGATGCCTCAAAAATGACATTTTTTGAAAAGTCATTTCATTTTTAGCCATTTCTGTTCATACGTATGAAAATATATATTCCCGTATGATTTTAAAATCATATGTATGATTCAAGTTTCTTATTTTATGATAGGTCATTTTCCTTTATATAGAAGGGTCTTTAAAATCATTTTCATTCACTTTCTTATCCATTTCAAATCCCTATAAAGCCCTCATCTTAGGAATAACTAGTTCTAGCAAGTGACCCCGTCTTTCTAAGGGTTCCTATTCTAGAAGTGTTGGGGATGATAACTTCCTATGTGAGGATGCCTATATTAGGTATTTTGCTTCCAAAATCACCCCTCCTAGACTTCTCATTCAGTTTGCATCGACTCAATTCTCTTTCATTCTTATTCTCATTTATGCCTACCATAAAGAAACTTTCAAATACTTCTTAGCCAACATGAGATTTAATTAGGATCACTCTACGATTACTTCTTATTTTCAAAAAATAATGGGTAGAAATTACCAAGGAAGATTTAGGTAACTTTCTTCATTTAAGAACCCAAGGTATTCAGGCCCACACTTTGACTTTTAGGGCCGATTTTGATTGGAATGAAATTAATAAAACTCTTAGAGGTGTATCCTAAGTATGTCATTTGTCTAAGGTTTACACTTTACATCAAAATGCCTGAGTCATCTAGCATATTTTGTGAACTTGAATTATCACTAAAGCTGGTGATTGCATAAATATGACTCCACTTTTGTCCAAAGTCATTCTATCTGATTATGATTGAAAAACCCTTTAATGAAGTAAAACTCATCATGGAATACATCTACAATCTTTTAGAAATTGGGCTTCCACATCATAAGAGGAAGAAAAATATGGCTTTAAGACATTTATTTTTCTATATCCTAGAAAAGAAGTACAACCTGATCCATCCTGATCCTCCCACATAACTTTTTATCTACTTCATTGATGCCTCTTTTCGGGCACTTTTAGGTGATTTGAGAGTTCAGACAATATTGATTCTATGGAAGAAGAAGGAGCTCCTGCTCCAGCACTTGGTCCTGATCAAAATTTCTATCAGGAAATGGTCCAACGCTTTGATAGACCGGAGACTCATTTTGATCAATGCTTTAATCAAATTGAGAATCATCTTTATCAGCAGGATGCTTGTTATAATGAAGATATGGGGTGGATCCAAGGATAATTTGACTCGGTGAACATGAATGTTGATAATATTAGTAGTTATTTTTTAATGTTCAATCCACCACCTCCTCAAGATCAGGGCCCCTCAGATTTTTAGATGTACTTCTATTATGTTGGTGCTTATGAGTTTTTGTATTTGTTATTGTGATATTTCTTCTTGAGTTTAGTATTTTCATATGTTGTGATGATGTGATGTGATATGTTATATTGAGATGATATGTTTTAATACAATTGTTAGTATGTGCTCTTGATATTAATGGAATGTTGAAATATTTTGTTCACTTGTATTGAATTTTATCTCTTGAAATGTTTATGTCTTTAAGGAGTAAAACCTTTTGATGTTGATCATTGAAATGGGTTATTAATTACTTTGCTCTACAAATTAATTTCCATAGAAAATTTAATATTTCAAAAAAATTAAATTAAAATTATAATTTGATTTAGATAAGAAGATCAATTTCATGTTCTTTTAGACAAACATAACTAAGCTATAATTATTGCAAGATTGATGTGTTATTATTTTTTTTCTTTTTCAATATTTTATTTTTGTTATTAATAAAGTTTGCTTTTTTAGATTATTGATATCAGAAAGACCCAAAGAATAAAAAAAATAAAAAATGTGCACAAATAGAAAAGATGCGCAATGGTTCACAAGGTGAAAAGAGACACAAAATTGACATAAATAGAAAAGATGCATAAAATATGCCACAAATATTTGAAAAGATGCTCAATGTCGCTAAATTAAAAATGTTTATTATGTTCTTTCCACTATTATTCTATCCCTAATCCAAATCTATCTAATTAACAATCATATAAAATATTAAATTCGAAGTTAATTAATCTTAATTTCATCATTTTTGCAATAATTTTTTTTATTTAATTTGTCTAGAATGAACAAAGAACCTGGTTGACTTTCCTTATCTTAGTTGTTCTTTGATTTAAAATTTTGAAAAATTTCTTTTTAGTAATACAATATTAATATTGTATTTGTAGTTAGTTTAAAATCATTTCTCCTTCAATTATTTTGATTTATTTATAGAAACCTTTCATTCAAGTTATACTTCCCTTTTTGTTATTATCAAAAGGGGGAATCATAATATTATTTGATGTTTGATGTATTGTGAATGTGTATGCATACATGTGTGTGAATTTTTGTGCGTGTATGTGTTTGCTTTTTCATGTATTTATGTTCTTGAATGTTTGAATGTTCGTACATTTTTGTATTTTTATTCAAGTTCATGTTTTGGTTCGAGTTGTTTTTGATTTGGTGTCTTTTTTATTTTTTTAGGTTTGTTATTTTTGATACTCATGGGATTTCGTTGTTATTTAGTTAGTCATTCTTTTAGGGGGAGCTAAGGAGAAAAATTATTTTAAATGTTAACTCAAACAATAATTTTATTCCATCATAAAAATGGGGAGATTGTTGCAACTTAGTTTTCATAAATATAATTTCTTATCATGTGTATTTTTGATGATTCCAAAATATTTTTGTATTGATTATTGTTTCTCCTAACATATATTAGAAATATTGTTTTTTGTTTTTGTGTGTATTAACATTTCTGGGAAATTATACTCGAGACAGTTGAAAACTTTTAGTTAGATTAGATTAGGGTTTACTATTTTGGAGTCTTTACTTTTTATATTTTTCTTGAGTTTGAGAGAGTGTGATTGTAATTGGGTATCCATGCACACACTAGGGGAGTAAAAAATTTTTAAATTTTAAAACTAATTATACAATTCAATTTTGGATTGTATGGGATGATTTAGCTTGAGCATTCGTCTAGAAAGTAGTTAATCGAACCATGCCAGTAAAATTTTCTAAGTCTTGTTGGTACTATGAGTTAGCTTCATATGTATGCCTTCTAAAGTATGAAATGTGTTGTGAATCTAGATTTAGAGATTATAATTCTGATGATAGCAAACATTTTTATCACTATTGTTTTTCTACGATTATCCTGCCTACTAATGTTTAAGGACCACAAGGTCAATTACAAATCAGGCCAGCTCAAGATTGGTTAGATTTGGACTGAGTTAGTCTGTAAGCATTCATTAATTATTTTTATCTTTCTTGAGTCAAATATAATAAAATGGTCATGATGCTAAAGTAACATTGCACACACACTCTGCGAAAATTTTTTTGTCTGTTTTTAGAGTTTTCTATTTTTGATCATATCATCCGGGATGATCTCAATTCATCCTTGATGATCAGTTAAAAACAAAAACCCTAGTTAGGGCATCCTAGTTAAATAAGACGAATTAAGAAAATCTTCCTAGACAATATTCACATTGTCTTGGATGATATGCTCAAATTAAAAAGAATCAATAGCTAACTCTTTTAGGCATGTTATTATTTTTGGAGATCATCCAGGTCAACATCCTGGATGATGCATTACAATTATATATAAATTAGTTAGATGATTAAGGTAAGTAATTAAGATTTTATTGATCGATTAGATCATCCGTGATGATCGTAGGATCGTCTGAGACGATTGCATGATCATCCGGGATGATCACAGGATCGTCCAGGATGATCGCAAGATCATTCGGGATGATTAGTTAAACAAACCTTAGTTTCTTCCCTGATGACCAGAATGATATTCTGGATGATATGTACTCATTTGAACTAATCATATAGATCGATTCAATAATCATCCTGGACGATCAATTATGTTTTAATCATCTAACTTTAAAAGTCTAACCGAACAAATAAATTATTTAGTCAATACACAACATTTTTTAACTAATCTTATAGGATGATGTCCAATCATCCTAGATAAGCAAACAAACAAATATTCTATCATCCAACCTCCTCTAGATCATCTTGGTTGATTGAGCTGAATTTATACTAATCATACAGGATGATCCATCGATCCTTCTAGACGATCTTTGTCGGTTTGTTATAATTTAGGGCAAATTTGAAGCCCTTATGTATAAGATCTCTTACTTAATCAAGATGTGATTTTTTGCTACTGTCCTGACCTGAGAGAGCCAAGAGGAGAGGGAGAGTAAGGGAGAGAGAGAGAGTTTTTTATAAGGGGGAGTTTCTGAGGTTTTCACAAAGGTTACTCCAAGCAAGGATCCAAGTCATCTTCTCCGGTCATCGTCTTTGGTTCCTTGGAGGTTTAAGAGAGGTCTTCTTTAGCAATTAATAGAGCTTCTCATGTTGCTTCAGGAGAAAGCAAAAGGAGTAGTGTTCTCTTCCTATTTTAGGAGGAAGGGAAAAGAGTTGGATTCTCTACCTCACAAGAGTTGGTGGAAAGGAGGTTTGTATAGGCTTCCCCACCTTACTGTGGGAGAAAAAGGAGAGTCATTGAGTTTAATGCATTACCCAGAGGAGAGGCTCTAAGCAGTGGATGTAGGTCCAGTTGACCGAACTGCTATAAAATTTTGTGTGTTCTTTCTTATTGCTTTCCCACATTTAATTTTTGCACTTTAATTTTTGTGGTGAATGTTGGTTTGGTTTAAGATCATGATTTTTTGTTTGACATTTTTTTAAAACACTAATTCATAAGGCCTCAACATCCCTAATGAACTTTTAAGTGGTATTAGAGCGGGATTCATAAAATTTTATTTTTGAAAACTTTTGAATATTGATCCATGGCTAACTCCGATAATCATAATACTATGAAAGGGTATTCTATTACCCAACCACCTTTGTTTGATAATATACCTTTTGATTTTTGAAATACTCGCATGTCCAAATTTTTGCAATTAATTGACTATCGCATGTGGATGCTGTTTAAAGAAGGTTATTCACCTCCATCACGTGAAATTAATGACATAAAAACTAAATATTCTTTTACTAAATGAACATTTGATGATAGGGATTTAACAAAACTTATTTTAAAATGGTTGAATTGCTTTCTCTATGCTTTGAAATTTGAATATTACATGCGTGTTTCAACTTGTACCAATGGTAAGGAAATCTGGGATAAATTATGTATCACTTATGAAGTCACAAATAAAGTTAAGCAATCTTGGTTGAATATCTTACTGCATGACTATAAATTATTTTGCATGAAACCTAGTTAATCGATATCTGACATGTATACTAGGTTTACTCAAATCATCTCTTCACTGTATGCCTTAGGAAGATAGCTAACTAACTTTGAAAAAGTTAATAAAATTTTGAGATGCTTCTCTTCTTCCTTTAATGCTAAGATTACTACAATAACTAAATCTAAGGATTTGAATACTTATTATATTGATAATTTAATTGGATCACTCATTGCTTATGAGAAAAGAGTGAACCAAAGATAACTTGATGCAGGTGAGAAAAAGAAGGAGAAAAATATTGTTCTGAAGGCCAACAATATGGATACTGACTCTTTTGGGTCTAAAAGTGATGATATTTCCTTAATTACTAGGCAATTTAAAAGCTTTCTAAGGAAGAAGCAAAAGCACCATCATAAGTGGAATAAAGGTAAGGGTAGCAAAAATTTTAAAAGTTCTACTGATAATTTATTTTGAATGTAGGAAACATGGATATGTTAAAGATGACTGTCCTATACTAAAGGATCTCCCAAGTAAGAAGAAGGGTGAGGAGAAACCCAAGTTTAGGAAGGATAAGAAATGATTTCAAAAGGTATTTTGGGCAAATTATACATTTGAATCCTCTGAGACTGAAGCTGAAGAGGAGACAACAAACATGTGTTTCATGGCGGACAATCATCTTGGTCAGTCTAACTAAGAAGAGGTATGTGAACTAACCTACGATTAATTATTTGAAGTTTATGAGAAAATTCATGCATCATATAAGAAACTTAAGAAATCTCATGCTAGCCTAAAATTAAAGTTTTTAAATTTGTAAAAAGAGCATGAAGTTTTATTTAAAGATCATTCCACACTTGATAGTTATCACATGTCATTACGTGATGAGCTTGATGCATTTAATAAAAAGTATATTAAATTATCTAATGCACATGATTCCTTGAAGTCATCGTATATTGAGTTAGAAAAAGAGTTTAAAAAATTAGAGGAACTTTTATGAGAGATAGATAATATTGAACATTGACTAAAAGTGGATGTGGTAGCTTATGAATATAAAAATAAAGCATTGAAAGCAAAACTCATAGCATTTGAAAATGATAAATCATCATTGCATGCATCATATAACCTTAAGAAGAAGCATCACCCCTCTAGCAGATTAGTAAAACCTTTTCCTAGTGTTAGATATTTTTCATGTGGCATGCCAGGACACATTTCACATTCTTTACACTGTTCACCATAGTACACATTAGGTGTGGAGACCCAAATTACATGATTCACAGCATAACATACATGCATTACATTATTCTTTCCATACGAAGGGACCCAAACTTGTTTAGGTTTCTAAATCTAACATTTGATGATTTTATAGGAGTGCTCTCACAAAATACCTCATGAGAGAATGCATACCATGACAGCGGATGCTCATGACCATGACTAGAGATGCCAACCAATTTATTTTGCTGGAGGCCTGGGCTGGAGGCAATGTCACTCTTGGAGACAACGCCACTATGAAAGTGAGGGGCGTAGGTATAATCAGAAACTCTAAGAACCTTTTGATTGAAAATGTTTTTCTTGTAGATGGACTGAAACATAACTTGCTCAATGTCAGTTAGCTTTACGTTAAAGGCTTTATCATAAAATTCTAAACAAATACTTATATTATTAGCTTGAATAACAATACTATTTTACAAGAAAAATAGATTAACAATGTTTATATGCTTGATTTAAATAAAATTGAATGTGTTTCTTGATTTTGCTTAAAAATTTTCACTGATGAGTCTTGGTTGTTGCACAGGAGGTTATTTCATGCTAGTATAAAAACCCTTAGGAGAGTGACTTAAAAGGACCTAGTTAGAGGTGTCCCCAAGCTTAAGTTCACTAAAGACCACCTGTGTTATGCTTGTTAATTAGGGAAGCAATTCTAATCCTCCTTCCATTCCATTAAGGATTTTAACACCTTTAGACCTTTAGAAATCCTTCACATAGATTTGTTTGGATCGATTAGCATTGCCAGCTTAGGGGGAAAAGTTTATGTATTGGTGATTGTTGATGACTACTTGAGCTTCACTTGGATCAAATTTTTATCACATTTCTCCACTTGGATTCAAAAAAAGCTATGTGTGAGATCTTGACCATCCATAGTGACCATGGTGAAGAGTTTGAAAATGAGAGATTTGTTGACTTTTCTGAGGATAAAGGGACTAGTCACACCTTCTCATCTCCTAGGACCTCTCAGCAGAATAGGATAGTTGAAAGAACAGGATCTTAGTTGAAGATGCTAGAGCCAAGTTTGCTAAGCATTCACTTCGAAAATATTTTTGGGCAGAAGAGATAAGTATAGCTTGTTATGTGTTGAATAAGGTAAATGTTAGAGCTAAACTAGTTAAAATATCCTATGAGATCATTAAGGGTGGGACACCCAACCTTTCCCACCTCATATCTTTTATTGTATGGTTTTTTTTCTTAATAATGAAAAGTTACCCTTAAAGAAATTTGACTCAAAATCTGATGAAGGAGTGTTCTTAGGATATTCAAGTGTGGGGAAATCTTTTAAGGTGTTTAACAAGGGGACTTTGGTGGTGGAGGAAACTATTCATGTAGTTTTTGATGAATTTGATCCTAAGAAGTCTAAAGTGGAGGATGAAAATGAAGTTGGAGAGATTACCCAAGGAGTTAAAAATTTGGAGAGAAGGGTAGAGCCTCAAAATACTGAAGGAGTATGTGAGATTATCCAAGGAGTAGAAAATGCAAATATGAAGGAAAGGGTAGAATCTAGACACACTTTGCCTAAAGATTGCAAATATTTTTCTAGTCATCCTAAAGAACTGATCTTAGGAGACCCTTATGAAGGTGTTAAAACTAGGTATAGACTTAGGAAGGAAGTGAACCACTCTATCTTTATCTTAATGACTAAACCCACCAACATCAATAAAGCCCTATCTGATGAATTTTTTATCTTATCCATATAAGAGGAATTAAGCCAATTTATTACGAATGATGTTTGAGAGCTTATAAAAAGACTAAAGGGACAAAGTATAGTTGGAACCAAATGGATCTTTAAGAATAAAATGAATGATTATGGTGTGCTGGCTAGAAATAAGGCAAGATTGGTGGCTAAGGGGTACAACCAAATAGAAGGGATTGATTTTGAGGAGACATTTACCCTTTTAGATAGATTAGAAGCCATTAGAGTGTAACTAGCCTTTGCCCATTATAAGAAATTTAAGCTTTTTCAAATAGATGTTAAGAGTTCTTTTTTAAATGGGGTAGTAAAAAAGAATGTGTTTATAGAGCAACCACCAGGTTTTAAAAGTTTCCAATTTCTAAATCATGTTTATAAATTAAAAAAGGTCATATATGGATTAAAATAGGCATCCAGAGCTTGGTATAAGAGGCTTAGCACATTCTTACTAGAGAGGAGGTTTGTTAAGGCGAGTGTAGACACCATCCTTTTTCTGAGGAAAGTAGGAGATGAGTTACTCACTGTTTAAATCTATATTGATGATATACTTTTTGGATCTTCTGATAAAAACCTATGTGATGATTTTTCTAAAATAATGAGTAAAGAATTTGAGATGAATATGATGGGAGAGTTGTCCTACTTTTTGGGGTTTAGCATAAGATAATTGAATGATGGAACCTTTCTAAATGAATTAAAATACATTAAAGACATCTTGAAGAAATATGAAATGGATAAAGCCATGCCAATAAATACTCCCATGACTTCCAGTATTCAGTGGATAAGGATCCAAATGGAAAATCTGTTGATCGAAAGAAGTATAGAGGAATGATTAGATCACTACTTTACCTGATTGCTAGTTGACTTGATATAGTGTTTAATGTTTATCTCTATGCTAGATTTCAAGCTGATCCTAAAGTATCCTACCTGATCGCAGTTAAGAGAATCCTTAGATATCTCTTAGGGACTCAAAACTTAGGAATCTAGTATCCTAGGTACAACACTTCTTTTGAGATTATTAGATATTCTAATTCTGATTTTGCAAGGTGTAGTCTGGATAAAAGGAGCATTTTTGGGACTTGTCAATTCATAGGACAATCTTTAGTCTCCTGGTTCAGTAAAAAATAAAACTCTGTTGCACTTTCCACTACTGAAGCTGAGTACATTGTCTTAGGAAGTTGTGTGGCCTAAGTCTTTTGGTTCAAGCAACAAATTTTGGATTTAGGATTACCTGTAGGTACAATTTCAATCCTATGTAACATCACTAGTTCCATCTACATCTCTAAGAATCCTATCCAACACTCAAGGACCAAACACATTGACATAAGGCATCATTTTATTAGGGGCCATGTTACAAAAGGAGACATTGAGTTACATCATGTGGTAACTAAGAATCAACTAGCTGCCATCTTTACTAAACCACTGGCCTTCGACACATTCAAAATCTTAAGGACCCGATTATGTGTGATTGACTTAAATGCATGAACTTAATACTTACTGAATTCTGAATTTTATGTTTTCTAATCTGTTGGTTGTTGCTTTCTTTTCTTTCTTTTATTTCTAATTTTCTTTTATCTTTAATTTTAATTATTGATTTTTCTTTTTATTTTTTTCTTATATTGTTCTAGTTTTCATCTTTTTCTTTTTTCTTTTGATCACTATTGAGATAATATTTTTTGCCTTATTTTTATTTTTGAAAATTTATAATCAATGTTTGACATCCCTAAATCAGTTAAAGGGAGAAATACCATTGATTGTCTCCCTTCCTCTAACTTGTTTTAGTAGTGTAATTTTCTTTTCTAAATAAAAGTATATCTCAAATTAACAACTGGACTTTGCAATTAAGATTGTTTTAACTTGCTATAGTAAACTATCTTATATAAATAATATTCAAAGTCATTAAATCACTTTCAAACTTTTATAATCTTATCATTGCATTTATCATATGAATTTGATTTTGCTTTGTGGTTTACTATTCCTTATATTAGAGAGTAAGTTTTTTTCTCTAATATATGAAAGTTATTCTCACAACTGAGAGTATTTAAAAGTTTCAAAAGGAATCTAGTTTGTAAAAATGACAAGGGCATAAAATGAGCCTAAAAAGAAGAAAACCGAAAGGATGCACAATGATCACCAAAAAATTGAAAGATACATAAAGTGTATCAAAAATAAGAAGATGCATAAACTGCGCCAATCAATTGACAAGAGGCTCAAAATGAGCCCACAAAAAATCAATCTTACTTCTCTTTCAAACTTTTACATATTTGAAAAATCTTATGTCACTTATTATTTTCAAAAGCTTGATTTTGAAATTCATGATTATGATTAATTACTTTGAAATATTATTCTTTAAGATATGTTTCTGGAACCAAGTTTTGAAAGGATCACATTTTCTTATCTAATTAATTTTTTTGAGTTAGATCTTTATTTTCAAAAGATGGTTTGCCCTATTACTAGTCTGAGTTAGGGTTAATAGTATCAGTTGTTCTATCATTTTTTAGATTTCGATGATGTTAACTCATTTTCTTACAAATTTTTAATTCAATCACATGGAAAATTTATAATATTCTTGCTTTGATAAAAACAAATATTATTTTTGTTCTTTTTGTCACTTTTCTCATTTTTTGTTGCTTTATTTTTAATTTTTTGCTATTTTTTCTTATTTTTTGGGCCTCTTTGATCATCTCTATACATTCAAAAAATCTTTAATTTTTGATCATATCCTCATGAATAATATTCCTATCATCCTAGACAATATCTTCACGCCACCCTTTATATTCCATATAATGTTTGATATGACTTTTTTTATTCAAGATCATTCTAGATGATCCATTATCATCCCAGAATTTTTGATCGTATTCAATTTTACTTATTTATGATCAGTCTGGGCAATCCTCCTTGTCCTAAGAATCTTCTAAATTTTTGCTCAATTATTGGTGATTATCTTGTATGATGCACCTGTTCATCCTAGATGATCCGCATGGAATGCTACTACATATTTTAAATTTTGGCTAGTATGATCAACCTAATCATCAGAGATGGTATACTTTTTCAACGGTCGCCCGACATGATTCCTTAGGATAATCATCTGTGTCTAATCATCCCAAAAGATGTCTAATCGTCCTGGATAATATAATCACTTTTTTAACCAATCATTTGGACGTTATAATTTCACCTAATTATTCTGGATGGTTTTGCAATCATCCTTTATAATCTGGCTGTTTCTTTATAAACAGTAGCATTCAAAGGGGGTTTTCACCTCAAACCCTTTACTTCTTTATTCCTCTCCCTCAAGCTCAAATTTTCTTATTCATGGCTGGTGGAAAGCGATCCTGAAGGCTCACTGGAAGTTCTTCAAGGGTCATTATTGACTCTCATTTCATTGAGGTAGTTGACCATGCCACCTACCTTCACTACAAGACAACCAGGATCATCTTGTCCAGGACTATAAATACTTGTATGCTTACTTACCCTATCCTTGATCTTTTTGTGCACACATCATCTTTATCCTTACCCTTGCCTTCCCCTTCAATTTCGAACTGGTCTTTGAATTTTTGCATGCCTTAGGATCAAATCTTCTTACACTGCACTTCAATCCTACATTAACAAGCGCTCTGTTGAATTCATTTATTCGGACTGTCACAAACTCCTCCAATTGTCCACTACTGGAGACAAGCTTCACCTCTTGTCTCAAGATCCTGATTATGACTTAGTTTTGACCAATCACCTTCTAAGGAACACTCTTATCTCCTATCATGATGGGGCATCCAACACCTTAGTCAAGGATGCTAGTACAATTGAGTATGTACTTTGTATCTCAGTTATTCCTAAAGCTGGTGATCATGTCTACATCACTTCTCTCCTTTTGATCACCACCTTCTACTTTATATCTCATAGGGAATTCAATGTCGTTGATCTTATTTTTTATTATATTGAGCATCCCACTAGCATTAGGGATCTAGGGCATTGAAGGAAGCCAAACTTGACCTTAGGACACTTCATAGCCTATGTCCTGGAAACTAAGTTCAATTTTCAATATCCTGTCCCACCTAACTTTCAACATGCCTTCTGCACCAACATCTCCTTCTACATTCTTCACAGTACTCGTCTCCACCCAGAGCATGAGGAAGCTGAGGGAGTTTAGGAGGAAGCTGCTCCTATACCTATTTCTGCACCTACACCGATCCTCCAGCACTCACAGCTGCATCAGCTAGTGGGGTAATTCGACCAGTGGGAGGCCAGGTTTGACTTTTATGTTGATGTATAGATGCAACAACATGCAAAGGATGTCGCTAGATTTGATGCATACGTGATTAACCAGCAGTAAAAGTATGACCAGGACATGACCTAGTCTGGGGAGTAGTTCGCTGATATTTTTATCTTCTTTCAACTGCCACCACCACCTCCTTCTAATGATCAGGGCCAATCATACCTGTAGTTTGTTTTTCTTATGTCATTTTTTATGATGTTGTTTGCTTCCTTTTGTACTTTCATTTTACATTTTTCTTTTATGGTTTCCTCCTCCTTTTTGAGATTTCAAAAAGGGGAGTAGTGATAGTATTTGTAATGTTTTGTTGTACTTTATTTTTACTATTATTTAGTGTTTGTACCATATGTTTGATGTTAGTAAAATTTGAATATCTTTATTCATCTTATTTTTCCTTCACATTATATTTCAATTAAACTGCTTAAATTAATTTTTCTACTAAATATTTTCCATCATAAAAAAAGGGAGATTGTTGCAAATATGGATTCAGAGATTATAATTTTAATGATAGTAAACATTTATGACACTTCTGGTTTTTACGATTATCCTGCCTACTAACAATTTAGGTCTACAAGGTTAATTGCAAATCAAGCTAGTTCAAGATTGGGTAGATTAGGACTGAGTCAGCCTGTAAGCATTCGTTAAGTGTATTTACCTTTTCTTGAGTCAAATGTAACAAAGTTGTCCTAATACTAAAGTAACCTTGCACATACACACACACTCAGAGGGAAAAACTTTTATCTATTTTTAGAATTTTCTATTTTTGATCACATCATTCCTGACGATCCCAAATCATCTTAGAAGATCAGTTAAAAATAGAAACCCTAATTATGGCATCCTTGTTAAAGCAGTCGAATTAAATAAATCTTCTTTGATAATATTCAAATCGACCTGGATGACATGATCAAATCAGAAAGAATCAGCCGCCAACTCTTTTAGGCATGTTATTATTTTTAAACATCATTCAGAACATCATCTTAGATGATGTGTTATAATTATGCCTAAATTAATGAGATGATTAAGATATATAATTAAGATTTGATTGATCGATCATAGCATCCTAGATAATTGTATGTCTGGGATGATCAATTAAACAAATTTTTATTTTTCTTAGATCACCAGAATGATGTTCTGAATGATATGTACTCATTTAAACTAATCATACAGGATGATCCAATAATCATCATGAACTATCAGTTATTTTTCCATTGCCCAACATGGAAAGTCTGGCCAAATAGAGCGATTGTCTGAAAGATACTAAATATTTTTAAACTAATCATATAGGACGATGCCCAATCAACCTAGATGATCAGAACAAAAAAAAACTTCAAATCATCTAACCTCCTCTAGATTGTTCTAGCTGATTGAGTTAAATTTGTACTAATCGTACAAGACGATCCGTCGATTACCCTAGACGATCTTTATCATTTTTTGTAATTTAGGGAAAATTTGAAGCCCTTTTATATTAGATCTCTTTCTTACTCAGGATGTAATTTTTTGCTACTATCCTGACCTTAGAGAGCCAAGAGGAGAGGGAGAGCAAGGGAGAGAGATAGAGGATCTTATGAGGGAGAGTTTGTGAGGGTTTCACAAAGGTTGCTCCAAGAAAGGATTCGAGTCATCTTCTCTGGTCGACATCCCTGGTTCCATGGAGGTTCAAGCGAGGTCTACTTTAGAAATTGATTGAGGTTCTCTGCCTACTTTGGGAGGAAGTAAAAGGAGTTGGTTTATTTGCCTGCTTTAGGAAGAAGCAAAAGGAGTTGGGTTCTCTACCTCGCTGGAGTCAGTGGAAAGGAGGTTTGTACAGGCTTCCCTACCTTGCTACGGGAGCAAAAGAAGAGTTTCTAAGTTTAGTAATTAAGATTTGATTGATCGAACAACTATAAAATTTTGTGTGTTCTTTCTTATTGCTTTTTTACATTTAATTTCAACACTTTAATTTTTTATGGTGAATATTGGTTTGGTTTAAGATCGTGAATTTTGTTTGAGAAGTTTTTAAAATACCAATTCATCCCCCTCTTGGTTATCCTCAAGCTAGTTCATAAGGGTTTAACATCCCTAACAAACTTTCAACAAGTACTTTGGTTGAAATAATAATTAAATAATTTAGGATTTTCAATAGGCATAATTCCAATTGATTATGATAATACTAGTGCTATTTGCATTTCAAAAAATCTTATTCAGTATTCTAGAACCAAACAAATAGACATAAGATATCCCTTCATTAGAGATCACGTAGCTAGGAGAAAAAATGAATTGAATTATGTTTCTATAGAAAATCAACTTGTGGATATTTTTACAAAACCACTATCCTTTAATACTTTTAGCACCTTAAGAACAATATTAGGTGTGATTAATCTTAGTGCTTAAATTAATGTTCTGCAAACTGGAGTCGTTCTATGTTTGTGTCTGTTTAGTTTATTTTTTGTTTGTTTATGTGTGTTTATTTTTATTTCGATTTTCATTTTTTTTTTGTGTTAAAACTTGAAGCATGTTACTTGATTGAAATAATTGATTTTGAGAAGTGTTTTTGAATTTCATGTATTGTTTTCTAAGCGTGCTATTCGTATTGTACGAATATTTTTTCATCCTGTATAAATACTATAACATATATATGATAGTTTTGGGAGTTGAGCATACAAAACTTAGATTTTTATAGATTTCATACTGTATGATTTGCACTAATTTGTCGGTAAGTATGGGGACAGTTTTACCAATTAGGTTTAGTTATTTATTGCTGATCG
The DNA here is from genome assembly GCA_016618105.1 of Dendrobium huoshanense. Classification (NCBI taxonomy): domain Eukaryota; kingdom Viridiplantae; phylum Streptophyta; class Magnoliopsida; order Asparagales; family Orchidaceae; genus Dendrobium; species Dendrobium huoshanense. The sequence goes on along the minus strand of CM028358.1, from coordinate 46,183,492 downwards.
TATGTACGAAATCTTTTTTTGTGCGATCTACGTATTAGTTTTTATAGGGGATGAACCTAATTGCTTTAAAATAGTCTTTAATATTATGATTGTCCTGGATGAATATACATTTGTCTGTGTGATCGAATGGTCAAACTTATATGAAAGGACACCTCAGAAATGGTATTTTAAGAAAAAATGTTTCTTCTTTAGGAATTTCTATTCATACATATAAAAAACATTTTGTCCAGTACAATTCTAAAATTGTATTTACGAAGAAATTTTCATACAGTACGATTGATCATTTTTCTTTATATTGAAGGGTTTTGAAATCATTGTTTTTCATTAAAATTATATTCCTTTTAAAACTCTCTAGAGCCCTTGTCTTGGAATTGGCCAGTTCCAGCAAATGTCAACATGGTTCTAAGGGTTCATCTTTTGGAAGTGTTGTGGATTCTGTTGCGGATCTATGGCTTATGATTTTGATGAAAGCAAACATTCTTTTTCTCTACGACTGCCTTATCTACTGACATTTCAGGTTCACATGATCGGACTGCAATTTAGAACCAGCTCAAGATTGGGTAGACTAGGTCTGAGTCAGTTTGTACCCTTTTTCTTTCTTGAGTCTATTGTATTTGGTGTGGCTCCTGATGCTTTGTAACTTGGAAGATTTCTGACTATTCCCTAGAGTTTACTGTTTTTGGTAACATCATCCGGGACGATTTTATATCGTCCTGTACGATCTGTTCAAAAGTAGAAACCCTAATTAAGACATCCTCATTAAAGCAGCCGTCATTATGCAAAACACATCGTCTTGGATGATTTTGTATCAGCCAGGACGATAGGCTCAATTCAGAAAGAATCTGCTGCCATATCTACTTAGGAAATTCTTATTTTTGGATATCGTCCTGGTGGATCGGTTTGGGCTATGAAATGTTTGCCTAGACGATCCAGGACAATTTTTCTAAAATTTCTATGGCAATTTTGGAAAGCAATTAATGGTGATTTCATCCGGGCCGATCCCAAGATCGTTCGGAACGATTAGACATCGTCCAACTTCATTTTAGGGCGATATTCAGGATGATTTTCCTCATATTTGAACTAATCGGCCAGGACGATATGTATATCATCCTGGATGATAATGTCGGCAACTTGCATTAATGAGCTCATTTTTAGCTCTTCTATTTAAGCTATAAAAAGACACTTTGTAAGTATCTTTGACAGCCATTGTAGCTTCGCTCTTGTGGGGGAATCTTGAAGAGAGAGCTTGAAAGGGAGAGAGGAAAGGGTGGAGTTTGAGAGGGAGAAGATCCTGTGAGGGGGGGGGGACTCAAGGGAGTGTGGAGGGGATTCCACACGGTTGCTCCGATGAACTCGCACCTTAGTACCATCGGATTCAAGGCTTGTCTCGAGGTAAGTTCACCAAATAAGAAGATCTCTTTGGTGTCAAAGGACCCGGCGACTCCGCCGCACCGGGGAAGGTGGAAGTGATTTTGTAAGGGCTTCTCCGCCTAGCTGTGGGGGCTAAAAAGAGAGACACTTAGTTAGTGCAATACTTGGAGGGTGCCTCCAAGGAGTGGATGTAGGTCAAGGTTTGACCGAACCACTATAAATCCGGTGTGTTCTTTTCTTATTATTGCTTTCGCATTATTTTCTTCCACACTTTAATTTCTGTGGTGATTTTGGTTTGAGTTTTATCTTTGGTTTTAAAGTTATCCAATTCACCTCTCTATCTCTTTATTTATCCTTGGGCCAGTTCTATAGGCTTAACATCCCTAACGAACTTTCTAGTGCTATTAGAGCACTTTCAAGTGGTATCAGAGCACTTTCAGATTCAAACTTCCTATCTTAGAAATATGAGGATGTATATTTTAGGTTCATTGCTACCAAGATCACTCCTTCTAGACTTCTAATCCATGATGATATTCACTTCTCTGTAATTCCTCTATTTGCCTCTACTCAACTATCCTTCATTCCCACACTCAGACATGCCTACCACAAAGAAACTTTTTATTATATCATCTAGCTCACACTTTAACCTCAAGAGTTTATTATAACTGTTCTGAAATTAATAAAGTTCTTAGAGCTATTTCCCAAGTTAATCATTTAGCTCGAGTCTACACCTTGAGGCAAAATGCTCGAATCATCCAGCATGTCTTAGAACTTTGATTATTCCTAAGGTTGGTGATTGAGTAAATATGACTCCAGTCCTATCCACTTTCACACATCTTATTATGACTGAAAGGCCATTTAATGAAGCTCAACTCATTATGGACTACCTGTACAACCTTTCTGAAATTGGACTTCTACTCCATAAGAGGGAAAAGAATGTGGCCTTAGGACTTCTTGTTGCCTATATCCTTTACAAGAAGTAGAACCTGATTCATCCTGATCCTCCCACTAAATTCTCGATCTATTTATTGATGCTTCTTTTCGATCACTGTTTGGGAGAGATCAGAGTTCTAATGATGTTACTGAGGGAGAAGGGGGAGTGCCTACACCTGCACTTGGACCCGACCAAAATTACTTTCAGGAAATGGTCCAGCAGTTTGATCATTTGGAGACTCACTTTGATCAAATTGAGGGTTATTTAAATTAGCAAGATGCGAGATACCAGGAGGACATGGGTTGGATTTGTGGTCAGTTTTACAAAGTCAATACCAATATAACTATTTAGAATAGCTATTTTTCTATGTTCAATTAGCCAACACCTCTAGATCAGGGCCCCTCCTAGTTATAAGTGTACTTCCTTATTATTCTTTCTATCATGCTTTTGAGAGTGATGTTATGATGTTTTTCTTTCATGTTTATAGTGTTTGTTATATGTTGTTAAGTTTTTATGTGATAATGTTAGGTGTTGTTATTTATGGTATTGTTGGGAGTGAATATATGTGAAACTTTTTGTATCAAAAAAATGCTTTGTTGTGGTGACATGTTCTTGTTTCTTGTTACTTGAAATATTGGAATGTTTAATAAGGAAAACCTTTTGAAATTGATCATTGAAATGGGTTGTAAATTACTTTACTTTACAAATTAATTTCCTTATGAAAATCTAATCTTTCAAAATTTAAAATTAAATTATAACCAAATTTACATAAGAAGAATAATTTCATATTCTTATAGATATATCTAACATATAATTATTGCAAGATTGATGTCTTATTATTTTTTATGTCTTTTTCAATATACTTATTTTTGTTACAAGTGAAATTTGAATTTATATTACTAATATTGGAAAGTCCTAAAAAAATAAATCAAAAGAAATGCACAATGTGTGCAAAAATCAAAAGAATGTGCAATGGTTCGTAAAGTGAAAAGAGGCACAAAATTAGCCCAAATAGAAAAGATGCACAAAGTGTGCCACAAATATTTGAAAAGATGCACAATGTCGCCAATTGAAAATTTTAATTATATTATTTCCTTTATCATTTAATCTCTAATCCAAATCAATCTAATTAATAATTATATTCTATGTTAAATTTTGAAGTTAACTAATCTCCATTTCATCATTTTTGAAATAATCATATTTATTTAAATTTGTCTAGCATGAATCATGAATTTGATTGATTTTTCTTATCTTAGTTATTCTTTAATTTAAACTTTTTGAATTTTTCTTTTTTTAGTATTTTGAAATTAATATTGTATTTGCAATTGGTTTAAAACTATTTCCTAGATCAATTCTTTTGGTTTATCTATTGAAATCTTTTATTTCCCTTTTTATTGTTGTCAAAGAGGAAGTAATAATGTTGTTTGATTGATTAATGTTTGAAAAATGTTTGGTTGATGTGTATATATTTTTATGTGTGTATGTGTTATGTGTATGTTTTGAATGCATGTGTTAAATGTTTGAATGTTCGTCATATTTTTGTGTTCGCATTTTGTTCAATTTTTTTTTTTGGGTTTAGGTATTTGATCTTCATGGGAATCCCTAGATTTTCATTGGTCATTCATTTAGGTAGAGCTAAGGAAAAACGTTTTCTTTAAATGTTAACTCAAATAATAATTATTTTTGCCATCACAAAAAAGAGAGATTATTGCAACTTAGTTTTCATAACTATGTTTTCATATCATGTGTTTTTGATGATTCTAAATATTATTATTTTGATTACTGTTTCTCCTAACATATATTGAATATAGTGCATTTGTTATTTGTGTGAAATAATATTTTAGGAAAATCATACTCAAAACTGTTGAAGACTTGAAGTCAAATTATATTAGGATTTATTATAAATAGAGTCTATATTTTACACTTTTTTTGAGGCTGAGAGAGTGATTGTAATTGGGTAACTATGTACACACACTAGGGGGGAGTTAAAACTTGTAAATTTTTAAATTAGTTATACTTTATAGTTTCTAATCATACAGGATGATTTGTCTAGTTAGTTCCTCTAGCAAATTGTTAATCAAATATTAGATAGAAAATTTCTAAGTAGTTTTCGTACTGTACGAAGTTGGCTTAGTTTAGATGAGATATAAGGTACAAAAATGTTGTAAATATTTCTGTCCATATGAAAAGGAAATTTTTTTAAATTGTTCATCCGGGACAATCTTGACTTCGTACAAACCACGTCTAGTGTATGAAAATTTTGCAAAAATTTTCGTCCATACGAACAGGAATTTTTTTTTTTTGAATTGTTCATCCGGGATAATCTTGAATTCATATATATAATGTCTAGATTAAAAAAAAGTGGCAAATATTTTTATCCATATGAATAGGAAATTTCTTTAAACTGTTCATCAGGGATGATCTTGCCTTTGTACTGACGATGTCCAGTGTTAAGAGAGTTGATATTTGCATGTTTTATCTTCTTGCAACTTGTATAGTTTTGATGATTCCAAATATTATTATTTTAAGCTTTGTTTTCTCCTAACACTTTTGTAGAAAAATTGTTTTTGCTCTTGCGTGGACTAACATTTCAGGATAATAAAACTCCAGACTAATGAAGACTTCAAATCAAAATTTAGTTTGAGATAGTTTGTAAATTGAAGTTTGTAATTTTTATTGTAATTGAGTTTGAGAAAATATGATTTTAATTAAATAAGCTTAGCACACACACACTTGGGGAGATCTTTAAAAATCACACTGTTCATACGAGACGAACCTTGTTCGTACGGGACGATCAAGTTAGTTAATCCCCTCGGAAGGGCAATGAAACGAACAAGAAGTGAGAAAATTTTTCTAAGTCCTGATCGTCCAGACGAATTTAATAATTCTTCCCAGGATGATCTGCTCTAAATTCTCATTTTGTGCTGAATAGTCCAGATGATTCATTCTGTTTGTACCAGGATGAAATGTTCTATGGAAAATTTTCTTCCAGACAAACTTCTATTCGTCCAATGACGAAATGCTCTCTGGAAAATTTTTTACCAGACAAAATCCTATTCATCCAAGGATGAAATGCTCCCTAAAAAATTTTCGTCCAGACCAGCTCCTATTAGTCCCAGGATGAAATGCTATCTGGAAAAATTTCATCCAAACGAACTCCAATTCTTCCTAGGATGAAATGCTCTGTATTTTGAAATTTTTGTAACGGCCTGCAGTTTGTTGAAACCAACCCATGAAATAACTATTCTTATCGGACGAACATAGTTTATACAGGATGATGATCGAGTACAAAGTCAGTTCATACCTATATACATTGGGTTCATATGCAACTGATTTAAGTAGATTCATACGGGACGATCTGACGATCTTACAGGATGATCCACTATGTACAGACTTGAAAATCTACAGTCTTTGGACTATTTTTCATGTCTTTCCAATATAAAGTTCAAATAAAACTCTCTTAATTTTTTTGCCTACTAATCTTCATGCCAACTAAAAGGCGAGTCAAGGAGAGAGTGTGAGAGAGTGTTTGAAAGAGGATTCTTACTACTAGAGCGTGAATGATTCAGTTGGTACTCAAAGGTAAGAATCTCTACTTGTGATTTGTGATTACTTCACTCTTTTCTCTTGTCCTTCTAGATTTCTTGTTAGAAGATATGTAAAGGAGATCCGGTTCTCTGCCGACACTTGGAGAGTATGAATAGCTGAAGGGTTCTCTACCTACATCGGGAGAGTGTGAAAGGACAGAAGGGTTCTCTGCCTACACTTGGAGAGAGTGAACAGCCGAAGGGTTCTCTGCCTACACCGGGTGAGTGTAAAAGGATGGAAGGGTTCTCTTCCTACACCGAGAAAGTGTGATAGGACGGATGGTTCTCTGCCAACACTTGGAGAGTGAAAAAGGATGACAGTTCTCTGCCACATCGGGTAGTGGTGGAAGAGAGTTTTGTAAAGGCTTCTCCGCGTTGCTGTGGGTGCAAAAGGAGAGTCACTGGTGTTATTAGTGCAATACTCGGAGGGTGCTTCCAGGGAGTGGATGTAGGTCATGTTTGACCGAACCATTATAAATCTTGTGTCTTTTTATTTTCCACTGTTTTTGTTTTTACTATTTTAACTTGTGGTTGAAAATGTTTTCTACAATATTCACTAAAGTTATTTTTGGTATAAAATTTTTAAAAGAGGGATAAATTTTTAATTATCAATTCACCCCCCTCTTAGTTAGCCACTGGGACATAAGCTTAGGTTTAACAACCTAATTCATATTGAATAAGTTTCAACAAGTGGTATCAGAGCTTTATTTCAAATCATAAGTTTAGACTACTTTTTGATTAACATAGATGGATACATTTGGAAACTAAAATACACTTGAGGGTTTCTCTATAATTAGACCTCCATTGTTTGACAATATTCCTTTTGATTTTTGGAAAACACGCATGTCTACATTTTTACAGTCACTTGATTATCGTATATGGATCTTAGTTCAGGAAGGGTATACAAAACCAACTAGACTAGTTGACGAAGTTAGAATTGAAACACCTTTTGTGGACTGGATAGTAGAATAACGTGACTTAGCACAACTAAATGCCAAATGCCTGAATAGTTTCTTTTGTGCTCTTAAATCAGAAGACTACATACTGGTTTCTACTTGTAAGAGTGGAAAAGATATATGAGATAGACTTTGTATAACTTATGAGGGGGCTAATGAGGTTAAGCAATCTAGACTAAATATCTTGTTGCATGATTATAAACTATTTCGCATAAAATCAAATGAATCCATTTCTGATATGTACACAAGATTCACACAAATAGTCACATATTTACATGCATTGTGTAGGGAACTAATGAATACTGAAATGGTTAATTAGATTCTTTGTTGTTTTCCTACTGCCTATGATGCTAAAATTACTACAATTACAGAGTCTAAAGATCAAAATATTTACTCTATTTACAATCTTCTTGGTTCGCTAATTGCTTACGAGCAAGGAGTTAGCCAAAGAAAGATTGATGTAGGTGAACCACAAAGGGAAAAGAACATAGCACTAAAAGTAGAGGAGTTAGAGAGTGAACACTCATAACCTGAGGATGAAGACGACATCGCAATAATGACTAGACAATTCAGAAGCTTTCTAAAGAGGAAGAAGAAGAGACGCCAGCAATGGAATCGGGGTAAATTTAATAGGAATGTCAAGGTTTCAAATAATTTTATTTTCTATGAGTGCAGGAAACCTGGACATATTAAGATAGATTGCACAAAACTCAAAGCCCCTCCTAGCAAGGAGAAGGCAGAGGAGAAACCAATTGTGAAGAAGTGCAAGAAGAAATTCCAAAGAGCTTTCTGGGCGAACTTAGCTTCAGACTCATCAGAAATGGAAAAGGAAGAGGAAGTCACTAATCTGTGCTTAATAGCTGATAATCTTGATCGGTCAGATCAAGAAGAGGTATGTGACTTGAATTACAACAAAATTTTTGAAGTTTCTGAACACATACGTGATGCATATAGAAAGATAAAGAAAATGCATACTAGTCTGAGCTTATAATTTGAGGAACTACAAAATGAACATGAAATCCTTAGAAATGATCATGCTTTAATTGATGACAACCATATGAAATTACTTGATGAATATGATAACTTGAATAAAAATCATGAAAGTTTAAAATCATTCTATACAGAACTTGAAAAAGAATTTAAAAATTTTAAGGTTGAAACTGAGAGCAAAATTATAAGATCTAATTATACAAATAAAATTTTGGAAGATATGAATTCATATTACACATTGAAGATAAAAGCTCTCAAGGATAATAGGATACCCCCTAAACTTGAAGATTTCACTAATCCTATTTTGTATCCTAAATTTATGCAATCCCTAAATAGACAAATGAATAGTAGAAGACTTAGGAATCTTTTTCCAAAAGTCAAATGTAATAATTATGGATTCATTGGACACATAGCTCACACCTGTACTTTAAAGAAAAAACTTTATTTGGTGTGGAAACCTAAGATGCATAAACCTAGACATATCATATATACATCTATTTATAAATTGCCAAAAGAAGAACCCAAACTTGTTTGGGTTCCCAGGTCTAATGTTTGATAATTTTGTTGGGTTACTCTCACACAAGATCTCGTGAGAGAATATGGTACCTGGATAGCGGATGCTCAAAGTATATGACTGGAGATACTGCAAAATTTATATCACTGAAAGCCAGGAGTGGAGGCAAGGTTACACTTGGAGATAACACCACAAGGAAGGTGGTTGGGTCAGGTATGATTGGAAATCTTAAGAATTTTTACATTGAAAATGTGTTATTGGTAGAAGGCTTAAAGCATAATTTGTTAAGTATAAGCCAACTATGTGATAAATGATATTGTGTAAAAATTTTTGATACTAGTTGCATATTAAGCCTAAATAGAAATGATGTTTTAAATGGTATAAGGGTAAACAACGTGTATATGCTAGATTTGAATTGCATTAAAACTTCTATTGTTTTTTGTTTAAAAACTATTTCTGATGAATCATGGCTTTGGCATAGGAGACTTTATCATTCTAGAATGAAAAATCTTAGGAGGATTACCCAAAAGAACCTAGTGAGAGGTATACCAAAACTAGACTTTACTAAGAACCACCTTTGTGATGCATGTCAACTAGAAAAACAAGTGAAGTCCTCTTTTCAGTCCAATAAGGATCTTAGAACTAGTAAACCATTGGATGTTTTGCATATGGATCTTTTTGGACTAGTTGGAACTGTAAGACTAGGAGGGAAGTATACGAATTTGTGATTATCGATAATTACTCAAGATTCACATGGGTTAGATTTCTATTTCATAAGAGTGAATCATTTAAGGAATTTAAAAACTTTTTGACTTGGATTCAAAGAAAGCTAATATGTGAAATTATGATTATATAAAATGATTATGGAAGAAAATTTGAGAATGAAAGATTTGAGGATTTTTATAAGAAAAAAGGAATTGATCATAACTTTTCTGCACCTAGAACCCCTCAGCAGAATGGAGTAGTCGAAAGGAAAAATAGAATATTAATAAAAGCCGCTTGAGCCATGTTGGCAGAATACTCACTTCCTAAATATTTTTGGGCTGAGGTGGTTAGCACTGCATGTTATGTTCTGAATAGGGTAAATGTGAGATCTAAATTAAATAAAACACCCTATGAGTTACTAAAAGGAAGAACATCTAATTTGTCACATTTGCATGTTTTTGGTTGCAAGGTGTTTATTTATAACAATGGAAAATCTGCCTTAGAAAAATTTGATCCAAAATTAGATGAAGGAATTTTTGTAAGATACTCAAGTGTTGAAAAATCTTATAGAGTATTCAACAAAAGAACTTTGGTAATTGAGTAGACCACACATATTGTATTTGATGAATCTGGAATTTTGGAAGAGCTAAATGTTGTAGAAGAAGAGATTGAGATTAACTCTCAAAAGATTGATAAAATAAATTTGAAAGAAAATTTGGAGATAGAAAACCCTTTGCCAAGACATTTGAGATTTTCTAAAAACCACCCAAAGGAGTTGATAATAGGTGAACCTAGTGAGGGGGTAAGGACTAGGCATGGACTAAGCAAGGAAGTCAATCATTCAGCCTTTATTTCAACCATAAAACCCACAAATATTGATCAAGCACTTTCGAATGAATTTTGGATTTTGGCTATGCAAGAAGAGTTAAATTAATTTGTAAGAAATAAAGTTTGGGAATTGACTACAAGGCCAAAGGATCAAAGTGTAGTTGGAACTAAGTGGGTATTCAAAAATAAAATGAATACTCAGGAGTAGTCATTAGAAATAAGGAAAGAATAGTTACTAAGGGGTATACTCAGATTAAAGGGATTGATTTTGAGGAGACTTTTGCCCCTGTAGCTAGACTTGAAGCAATTAGGGTTTTATTGGCCTTTGCCTGTTTTAGGATTTAAACTGTATCAAATGGATGTAAAAAGTGCCTTTTTAAAAGGGGTTATTCAAGAAGATATTTTTGTAGAACAACCTCCAGGTTTTGAAAATTCTAAATACCCAAATCATGTATTCAAATTGAAAAAGGTATTATATGGATTGAAACAGACACCTAGGGCTTGGTATGAGAGATTGAGCACCTTCCTACTTGAAAGATCATTTGAAAAAGAAAGTGTGGATACAACTCTCTTTTTGAAGAAATTTGGAAAGGATATACTCATTATACAAATTTATGTTGATGACATCATCTTTGGATCTTTAAATAAAAATTTTTGTGTGCTTTTTCAAAAACAATGAGTAGTGAATTTGAAATGAGTTTAATGGGAGATTTAAGTTACTTTATAGGCTTTAGCATTAAGCAAATTGAGGATGGTACATTTCTTAATCAGTCAAAGTATGTTAAGGATATCCTCAAAAAGTATGAAATGGATAATGCTAAATCTGTTAGTACACCTATGAGTTCCTCAGTTTAGTTAGATAAGGACCCTAAGGGAAAATCTATTGATCAAAAACAAATTAGAGGGATAATTGGATCTTTGCTTTACTTGACAGCTAGCCGGCATGATATCATGTTTAGTGTTTTTTTTTCTGTGCTAGATTTCAATCAGATTCAAAAGAATCACATTTGACAGCAGTAAAAAAAATTTTAAGATATCTAGTAGGAACTCATAACTTAGGAATTTGGTATCCTAAGTTTAGTTCTTCATTTTAAATAATTAGTTATTCAGATTCTGACTTTGCAGGTTGTAGGGTGGATAGAAAGAGCACTTTTGGAACATGCCAGTTTATTGGAAATTCTTTAGTCTCTTGGTCCAGTAGAAAATAAAATTCAGTAGCCCTATCTACTGCTGAAGTTGAATACATTACATTAGGAAGTTGTGTGGCACAAGTACTTTGGTTGAAATAACAGTTGATTGATTTAGGATTAACAATAGGCACTATTTCAATTTATTGTGATAACACCAGTGCTATTTACATTTTTAAAAATCTTATTCAACATTCTAGAATCAAATATATAGACATCAGGCATCATTTCATAAGGGATCATATATGCAAAGGAAAAATTAAAGTCATTCATATTTCTACAGAAAATTAACTTGCAGACATTTTTACAAAACCTTTAGCCTTTGATACTTTCAGTGCATTAAGAATAAGGATTGGTGTGATCGATTTGAATGCTTAATTAAAATGTTTCTGCAACATTCATGTGTGTTTTTTCTAGTTAGTATTTTTGTGTGTATTTATTTTTTTTTAGGTTTGCGATTTTTTGTATTTGGTTATGTGTTTTTATATTTTGTTTTTTTATTATTGAGTTTGAGTTTTAGTTTTATAAATTTCTCACATCTAGACTTTGGATTGCATTTTTTAAATAAATAAAAAAAATTGAGGGAAAATCATCGAGGATAAAATAATTTTCGTACGGGATGAATTATGTAGTGTGATAACTGTCGGATTTGAACGGTTTGCATATAATTTTTCAGTTTTTATTTTTTACTTCGTCTATACGATCATCACGATCGTCTGGACAAAATTTTCAAACATCTGTATGATTGATGGACAGTTAAACAGATAAGGTTGTTTTTAATATGCATGATTGTACGTATGAACCTTTGGTTCGTACAGACGAACGTTTGGCGGTTCGATGTTGGGGACGGTTTAAACTGATATCAAAATGATCTTTAATGTCTGATTGTCCAGGATGAACACCTGTTCGTCTGTATGATCGTTTGGGCAAAAGTCTGTACGAAATGACTCATCGTTACTTGTGTTGTGACGAAAAGCAGTTTCATTTTTTGACTCATTCGTTCGTCCATACGAAATTTTTTTGTACGAGACAAAATAAAAGTCGTACGGGATGAAATTATTTTTGTCTGTATGAAATGTTTTTTTCATTAAATTGAGGGCTTTTGAACTTAAATGTCATCACTTCAAACATCCCTTTCAAACCCTTTTTCACTTAGATCTTCTCTATGGCAAGTTCTAGCAAAAGGCAAAAGGTTCTAGCCAAGGGTCCATACAAAAACACTAGTGATAACTTTCTGTCTAAGGCCAACGAAGAGTCATTTTCTAGATTTGTCTCTGCTAAGATAACCACTTCTAGAGTTCTTTTTCAAGAACAATTGACTTTTAAGGTAATGAATTTGTTTGCTTCCACTCAATTTGGTCTCATTCTCACACTAGTCTACTTCTTTAATAAAAAGACCTTTCACTACTTCCTAGGAAACATGTCTTTCAATTTTGACCATTATGTGATTAGGTCATATGTTTTTAAAAAGAAAGTAGAAATCACAAAGGTAGACTTCAAAATTTTTCTAAACTTAAGGACTGAAGGGATTAGAGCCCATACCTTGACCACTACTTCTGATTTTGACTGGACTGAAATTATTCAACTGATTAGAGGAATTATATTTAAGGAGCATATGTCTAAAGTGTCCAGTCTTGTTCGTAATGCTCGTATCATCTAGCAAGTTCTTCAAAATTCCATAATTCCTAAAGCTAGTGATAGAGTCAACATTACTCCTCTTGTTTCTATAGTAACCTACTAGATTATGACTGACCAACCTATAGATGAAGCCCAACTAATTATTGACTATCTTTATGGACTTTTTGAAATTGGTCACGTCGCCCATAGAAGAAAGAAGAATATTGCCTTAGGACATCTTGTTGCCTACATTTTGGAGACGAAGTATGAATTGATTCATCCAATTCAAGATTTTGAATAACCTCTCTACTACAATGATGGATCTTTTAGAGAAATCTTCAATAAAGATGAACCACGTAAAACACATGTTATTAGTCATTCAGAGGAGGAACCTGAACCTGCACCTGCTAGTGAACCAAATTACCAAGATTTGGTTCAGAGATTTGACCGTTTAGAGTCTCATTTTGATCAAATTGAAACTCACATACAGCAGCAGGATGTTCAGTACAATCAAGACATGGGATATATGCGAAAACAAATAAATGATATGTTTAAATATCCTTATGATAAGCAGTTATTTTAATTTCTTCAGTATTGTACCTCCTCCTCCTCCTCCAGATCAGGGCCCATCAGAGTGATTCATGTACTTGCTTATGATCTTCTTTAGTTGATGTGATTGTACTTTGATAGTTTGTGATGTGATATGTTTTAGTTATGTGTTAGTTTTCATTTATGTTTTGGCATTTATGCTTTATGATGTATTGATATCATTTCTTAAAATTGTAATATTCATTATCATGATATCAATATAAGTTATCTTGTCTTGATTTTAATTTTGTGTTGAAATGTATGTTAGACTATATGAAAATCTTTAAAAAAATTTATCTTTAGAGAGCTTTACCTTGAAGTGCAATATAAAATTAAATTCATTAAAAAATCAAATTTTTCTAAATTTAAGTTTTGCTTATAATTTGATGTAATTAAGATTGTCAATTTCATGTTTCTTATTAGACTACATTAATATTTAATATTATTATTACAATTGTGAAGTTTTCTTATTTTGTATTTCATTTATCAATAAATATTGCTGTACATAGAAAAATTTGAAATTTTTTATTATTGATTTTGGAAAGATCAAGATTACTCTTGAAAAATATACAAATGTACAAAAATCAAAAGGAATGAGCAATGATTCACAATTTGAAAAAGATGTACAAAATAAGCCCACAAGTAAAAAGATGCATAAAAATGTGCCACAACTAAAAAAAAAAGATGTGCAAAGCGCCACATGTGGCTGTTAATTCTTTCCATAATCTTTCAATCTCTTAATTCAAATTGATCTTTTGTATATTTTTATTTTTCATTGAAATTTAAAATATACAAATTTTATATTCATCTTTTATACAATGATATTCTTTATATTAGTGTCTAAATTGATTCATGTTTTTGATATATCATTTTTATTATAAAAGTTATATCTCTTCTTGAATTATATGAATCATTTTTATTTACCTAATGATTTGATTTTATTTTCAAAATTTATTTCAATCACTTTCAAGGATCAATTATCAAAGGATTATCATATGACTCCTTACATTTCTGTTTTTTTCTCTTTTTGCTATTGTCAAAAAGGGGAAAAAAATAATGTTTGTATTGTTTTATGTTATCGTATTATTTTTGTATGTTTTTATTATTTTCGGTTATCGTATTATTTTTGTATCATATTTTTTTTAAATAAAAAAAAGAAAAGAAAAGAGAGATACATTTGTTGTGCAATGCCTCCTTATTTTCATACGTTCATCAATTCAGGGGGAGTTTAGGAGATTCTTAGAATTTGAAAATTATACAAACAATAATTGTTTTGCAATCATCAAAATGGGGAAGATTGTTAAGAAAATTGCTATTTGCATGTTTTATCTTCTTGTAACTTGTATAGTTTTGATGATTCCAAATATTATTGTTTTAAGTTTTGTTTTCTCCTAACACTTTTTGGAAAAAATATTTTTGCTCTTGTGTGGACTACAATTTTAGGATAATCAAACTCCAGACTAATGAAGACTTCAAATCAAAATTCAGCATAAGATAGTTTGTAAGTTGAAGTTTGTAATTTTTATTGTAATAGAGTTTGAGAAAATATAATTTTAATTGAATAAGCTTAGCATACACACACTTGGGGAGATCTTTAAAAATCACACTGGTCGTACGCGATGAACCTTGTTCGTACGGGACGATCAAGTCAGTTAATCCCCTCAGAAGAGCAATGGAACGAATATGAAGTGAGAAAATTTTTCAAAGTCATGATCATCCAGACGAATTTCTCAATTCGTCCCGGGATGATCTTCTCTAGATTATCACTTTATGTTGAATAGTTCAGACGATTCATCCTGTTCGTGTCAGGATGAAATGTTCTCTGGAAAATTTTTGTCCATACAAACTTCTTTTCATCCCAGGACGAAATGTTCTCTGGAAAATTTTCGTCCAAACAAAATTCTATTCGTCCCAAGATGAAATGCTCTATGGAAATTTTTTTCTAGACGAGCTCCTATTAGTCCCAGGATGAAATGCTCTCTAGAAAAGTTTTGTCCAGATGAACTTTCATTCGTCCCAGGACGAAATGCTTTGTCTTTTGAAATTTTAGTAACATCCTGTAATTTGTCGAAACCAACCCATAAAATAACTGTTCGTACCAGACGAACATAGTTTGTATGGGATAATGATCGGGTATGAAGTCAGTTCGTACCTATATACATTGAGTTTGTATGCAACTGGTTTAAGTAGATTCATACGGGACGATCTGAAGATCGTACGGGACGATCCTTTATGTACATACTTAAAAATCAGTAGTCTTTAGATGGTTTTTCATGTCTTTCCTATATAAAGTCCAAATTAAACTCTATTAATCTTTTTGCCTACTGATCTTCATGCCAACTGAAAGGAAAGTCAAGGAGAGAGTGTGAGAGAGTATTTGAATGATGATTCTTACTACTAGAGCGTGAAGGATTCAGTTGGTTCTCAAAGGTAAGAATCTCTACTTGTGATTTGTGATTACTTCACTCTTTTCTCTCGTCCTTCTAGATTTCTTGTGAGAAGATCTATCAAGGAGATCCGGTTCTCTGCCGACACTTGGAGAGTGCGAACCGCTGAAGGGTTCTCTACCTACATCGGGAGAGTGTGAAAGGACGAAAGGGTTCTTTGCCTACACTTGCAGAGTGTGAACAACCGAAGGGTTCTCTGCCTACACCGGGTGAGTGTGAAAGGACAGAAGGGTTCTCTGCCTACACCGGGAGAGTGTGATAGGACGGACGGTTCTCTGCCAACACTTGGAGAGTGTAAAAGGATGACGGTTCTCTATCGCACCGGGTAGTGGTGGAAGAGAGTTTT
Source organism: Dendrobium huoshanense (assembly GCA_016618105.1). Classification (NCBI taxonomy): domain Eukaryota; kingdom Viridiplantae; phylum Streptophyta; class Magnoliopsida; order Asparagales; family Orchidaceae; genus Dendrobium; species Dendrobium huoshanense. The sequence goes on along the minus strand of CM028358.1, from coordinate 46,167,422 downwards.
GTAATGGCTTCTCTGCCTTGCTATGGGTGCAAAAGGAGAGTCACTAGTGGTATTAGTTCAATACTCGGATGATGCTTCCGAGGAGTGGATGTAGGTCGTGTTTGACCGAACCACTATAAATCTTGTGTCTTTTTATTTTCCGCTGCTTTTGTTTTTACTGTTCTAACTTGTGGTTGAAAAATATTTCTACAAAATTCACTAAAGTTATTTTTGGTATTAAATTTTTAAAGAGGGATAAATTTTTAATTACCAATTCACCCCCCTCCCCTCTTTGTTAGCTGCTGGGACATAAGTTTAGGCTTAACAACCTAATTCATATTGAACAAGTTTCAAAATCCAGAGTATAAAATTGATGTGAACATTTTTTGTCCATACGAATAAGAATTTTTTTTAACTGTTCATCCAGAATTATATAGATTTATACTGTATTATAGTCATGTACAAAAATATTTCATACACGATCGTACGATCAAACTTTGAACTATTTATACATATGCTCGTCGATTGTACGGTACGATCAGGGATGGACAAAATTGAAATTTTTAGTTTTCTGATGATTTTTTGTGTCTTTCATATATAGGGTCCTTAAAACTATCTAAGGATGAATCCTTCTTCATATTTATTGAGAGCAAAAGTTTGAAAGTGATTGGGAGAGTGTTTTGAGAGTGTTGAAATAGATTTTTGAAGTGGAAATTATGAAGGGTTCACAAGGTTTCTCAAAGGTGAGAATCTCTTTATAAGTCTTGTCAACCCTCTTCCCCACTTCTTCAGAGTTTCTTGTGAGAAGATCTTTGAAGAAGATTTGGTTCTTTGCCAATACTTAGAGAAGTGTGAAAGGATGATAGTTCTCTGCCAACACTTATAGAAGTGTGAAAGGATGACGATTCTCTACAAACACTTGGAGAAGTGTTAAAGGATGACGGTATTCTGCTGACACTTGGAGGGCATGAAAAGACGACGGTACTCTATTGCACTAAGGATTAGTGGAAGAGAAGGTAATTATAAAGGCTTCCTTGCCTTACTATGGGAGCAAAAGGAGAGTTACTTCGGTAATAATGCAATACCTGAAGAAGGAGTCTTCATGAAGTGGAAGTAGGTCTAGTTAGACCAAACCACTATAAATCTTTATGTTATTTTTATTTTAAAGAATTTTTATTTTATGCAATTTTAATTTTATGGATGAAAAAAAAATTGTTTTGGAAAAAATAAAATGTACATATAATTTTATAATAAGTTTTTTATTCAAGAGGAGGATTTTTAAATTACTAATTCACCCCTCTTTTGGTTAGCCTTAGACAATTGCATTAGGTCAAACAACATATACGAACATTTAAATTTCCACCAAAGTTGAATTAGAGCTACTCAAGGAAGACATAGCTATACCTTTAGTTAAAAGATGAGCGACCGTTGAGGGTCATAAACTAGTCATCAGTGCAGATAGCCGTCAAAGATAAAAGAACTCAATAGTCAATGATCAAGTAGTGCCAATTAAAACTCAGAATCATTAATTCCTATGAAGTATTTGGGATATGGATCTTTGGCTCAATGAGGATTTAATCCATTATCTCTACCCTCATTACTTCATTCCATAAATAATCTTATTAAAGTCTTTTATCGCTCTTTAGAACATCACTCAATAAGATTAGACTAGCACTACTTAGAGGGTAGCTAGTCATCTTCTTGCCCTGATAAAAGGAGGATGAAACCCATAAATCTACCAACCTTGGTATATAACAGGAATTTCAGGTAACCCAAGATGGTTTCCACTCCTACTACACCTATTACACATAAAAATAACGTAGCAGATGAAAGAAGAAGGAAAGGTAAAACTCTAGCAGAATCATTATCTATTAGAGAACCCCCTCCAGTCAATCCATACCAAGGGGTCAAGAAAAACTATAAAATAAATTATGAATCATCTAAAGGAGAGTATTAGACATATAGATGAAGAAAAAGCCACTGAAAGGGTAATTGTAGACTTGCAAGATGACGAAATATATGAGAGTATTTTTATTTGATACTCGACCATCTATACAAAAAGAAAATGGTAAAGCTAAAGTTAATCTTAGAGATGTTGAGGTAAAGAATAGTGATACAAAAGACCTAACCTAACATCTATTAGATTAATTGAGTTTGAAAGATGAATAGATCTTTAGTATGGATAAGAAAATATGAGATAATGGCTGTTATAACCAATATGTAGAATAAAGACTCTCCCTCATTAAATGAGTAAATAGAGTCACCTTCAGATTAATCCATATAGATAAAATCAAAAAATAAAGAAGTTAGTAAAGAGGAAACCCAAAAAAAAAAAAGAGTAAAATTATAAAGAGAATCAGTTTAAACTATCAATATAAATCTAATGGTATAACAACAAGTTAAAGAAGCATTATCCTAGGGTGCCTCATATATTCTAAGAGGTCGAGCAAACCTAGAGGAGTATGACTTGGTCCCTTATCTTAAAGGATTTGTGTCTCCTCCATTCAAAAACTTTGATGGAACGTGCAATCAAAAAATATCTTGCAGATTGAAGAGCCAACTATTATAATGTTGGGGGAGCTAATGCATTATTATTCCAATAGTTTGTTAGCAATCTATCTATCATCACATTTGAATGGTATGTTAAACTACACAATAGGTTATTCTATACTTTTAATGAGTTATAAAGTTTATTTATTAAAAGATTCACAGGAGCAAAATGCCACATCATCATCAGTGATTTGGTTTTGAAGAAAAAAAAGGGTGAGAATTTAGTAGACTACATCATACATTAGATAAATCTTAGCATGATGTCTAAACCACAGTTACAAGATAGCACACTATTGAAATTTTCCTAAAAAACATCAATGATCCAGTAGTATTTTTGTTGAAAGGCTTCAAAATCAAAGTTTTCGAGAAATTTTAAGGCAAAGCCTCTAATCTTAATAAGGAAGCTTTTTAATTACAATTCCTAAAGGATCAATGCTTGGCAGTAGTAAAGAAAGTAAAACCTCAAATAGTGTTAGAAAAGAAATTAGGATTGATGTATATAGAGTAAAAAGGAAAAAAATAAATACATAATCAAGTACAGAATCCAAGACATCCTTCCTAGTATGAACAATTTAGTAAACTACAGAGTGATTAATAGTTTAAACCTTAATCTAATCTCACTCTAGAATAAAGAAAATAGAATTTTGAAGCACTTATGAATAAAACTTATTCAAAAGGAAAGTTGTAAAAGAATCTTTAAAATTTTAATTAAAAAGTTAGAATTTAAAGAAACTGGAAGAAATGCATAAATAGGGAAACTCAATTATTGCCCATATCATTATATGCTTGATCATCAATTAGAATATTGCATAAATTTTAAGGTGTTTCTTGAGAGAAATATTAAAACTAAGTCAATTATGATACCCAAGGAATATTTTGCTAAATGTAGACAAGGAACTATTAAATGTATAATTGATGAGCCTTTAGCACCCTTTGCTATTACAAAGCTTAATGATGGGTCTGATGTTGCATTATCCCATTCATCCAAAGAATCTTAAAAAAAGTTTATTATTCGGCTAATTAAGTATCCCCAATAGCACAAAGTTTTATCTAGGTTAATCTGGTAGCTACTAAAGAAGTGTAGAATAAATCTCCAACCAAAGAGAATAAGGGAGTGCTAGTCCTTCAAACCTTTGCAATCCCTAAGAAGGAGGGCAATAAAAGTAAAGCTAAATTGTATTTGATAAAAAAATAATTTTTGCAGATGGGGGACTCAAATCCCTTGCACCTCGTACCCTTTATGACTTTTATTTTATCCCTACTGGGACTAAGGAAGTAATGAAAAAGGTTTTCATATATATGTTATTTACTTTTACTGATGATGATTCAATTTAAAATTTAAATAGTAAAAAATTAATTCTCAAGAAATATCAATGAATTTGAGAGAATTAAAAGAATCTCATAAGTACTTATTTAATAGTGATTTCCTTGTTCTCGATTTTCAAGATGATCATATCAATTTTGAGATAGGAATGTCTGGTTTAGATAGTTTACCAGATAAAAAGTTAAGCAGTAATGATGAAGTCAATCATCCTACTATCTCTTCTTCTCTAGAAGTATTTCAAGTTATTCTTCATAGTTGTAAAGTTCTCCCACCCTGAGTCTTAGCTGTTGAAAAATGGAAACAAGTCATAGATTTTCCCAAAACTTTAAATCAAGCTCAACTTGCTTAAGATTCAAATGCAGTTCATCTATAAGTACCCAAAGTAGATTATAATGTCATAACTAATCACAAAAAGCTTACAGTAAAGCTAAGTATTTATAATACTCGAGTTCTTTCTATGAAAATAAATGAGGCTTTAATCAAAAATTTTCTCGACCCAAAGAATTGTATGATTGACTAAGCATCAACGAAGACTAATAAGCGTTATACTTTAAATAGGTTTCAAGAGTTGCATTTGTTTATGAATACTTTTTGTTAGGAATTGATGATCATAATCTCATATTATTTTTTTAGATGTAGACAAATTCAATTTATCATGTGTCCCTATTTATTTGGGTGCATCAATCCATTTAATGACTCTCAAAACTCTTACATACTTAATGGTGGACACGTGCACAAAGCTTTGATAAAATGGCGTTACAAGGGTTCAATGAAAAATATGAGAGGACATTAGGTTCGATAACCCTATTACTAGAAATATTAAGCCTAAAAATTAAAGTCAAATTCTGTATAATAGATTCTAAGGCTTCTTTTACACACTCTCTTTGGTAGACCAAGGATCCATGTATGTAGAATGATGTCTTCCATCCTATATCAACCTATTAAACACTCTTGTGAAGGGCGTGTACACTATATTAAGGGTTATTTACAACTTTTTATAATTCATGAAGTAGGTATATATGATGACCCTTCATATTATTTACCTAAATAATAGGTAGTTTTTTGTAGAAATTTCAAACTTACTAAAGTATAAAAAAAAAATGGAAATTAAAATAGGGGGAAATGAAAAATAAAATTTAAAGCAACCTCATCTCAAACATGATGTTCACTGGCATCCTACTCCTATTTCACAAAGTGGTAGAATGGCTCAGCGATATAGAGAGAGATCAAGGATTCTAAAATGAAAGAGTAAACAACAATGAAAAAGAGTATATATAAATAAAAGTGCTTATAATACATATTGATATGGAATCCAACTTGAGGGATGAATCCTATGTGTTTGAGAAAGACCAACATGATATAAAATATAGGAATAATATTGAACAACCAAAGTTTGAAATTTTTATAGAAGCAAATAGCGAAGGAGATAGGGTCCAATCATTAGGGAGATAAATCAGATAAATTGACAATGGAAAGGTTAAAAAAGCATGTGGAAAATATAACCTTACCCCAGTTATCCCAAATTAGTGTAACCAAGTTGGTAGTGAAAGTCTCTCGAACTCTAAATATATATTATAAAGTCAATACCTTTGTATCCTCTACTAATAAACCATAGAAACTAATATAATCCTTGATGATTTATTCATTGATGAAATGATAGATTTACCTTTTGACAGTACTCAAATTATTAATAAATTCTCTAAGTAATTAAGGTTTAAAATAATCAACTTGGACTAGAGGTGAAGCCTAAAAATTTGAGAATCTGTTGAGTACTAAATACCATAAATATATATCAAGAGTAGGTGTTGGCAAATAGCTAATAATACTCCAATTGAGGTACATAACTAATAATACTTTGTTAGAAATTTTTAGAAGTTACATTTATTTATTAGATTTAAATGAGAATTTTACTCTTAACAATATAAAATAAGAAAAAAAATGATTCATGTAGCTAACCCCATATAGTGCGATAAAGGTTTGATGTTGTTGTTATTATTGTTGTTCTTGTTGATTTATTTAAACTTTTCAATATAATGAGTCTAATAGGTAAAACATGGATTTGTAATTGTGGTAAACTATTCTAGATTCACTTGAGTAAAATTTTTGGAAAATAAAAGTGAATCATTTGGAGATTTTAGGCCCTTTTTTATTTGGATTTAGAGTAAAATATGATGCTTAATCGTAACAATGTATAGCAACCATGGAGGAGAGTTTGAAAATAAAAAACAATTATATTATTTTTCTAATAGTCTGGATAAATCATAAAATTTGTTTCCATAGGACCCCATAATATAATGGAGTGAAAGTTCGTCAGGGATGTTAGGCCCTTATGAACTAGTCCCGAGGCTAACTAAGGGGGGGGGGGGGGGGGGGGGGGGGGGGGGGGGGGGGGTGGGGGGGTTGGGGGGGTGGGGGGGGGGGGGGGGGGGGGGGGGGTGGGGGGGGGGGGGGGGGGGGGGGGGGTGTAAATGACGCA